>VZQC01003255.1:212402-262384 GCA_009823505.1 Rhizomys pruinosus | reverse complement strand
GGGGGGGGGGGGGGGGGGGGGTGCGCGCCTGACCTAGCCCGCGCCCGGTCCCTCTGGGATGGGGACCCCGGAGAGAGAGAGTTCAGAGCGAGACCCTCTCCCAGCTGCACCCACGCCAGACCACCCCACCCGTCGCTGTGTACCTGGCGCGCGAGTAATGGCGTCCTGCCTGCGACCCAGGGGCCCGCCCACAAGTCCGCCAGCCGGGACCAGAGCAGAAGCAAACACACCCTCTGTTCACTCTGCTGAGGAAGAGCGTGGTTCCTCTGGGACGGGGACCCCGGAGAGGGAGTTCAGAGCGAGACCCTCTCCCAGCTGCACCTGCGCCAGACCACCCTCATTCTGATTTCTTACAGCTTAAGGCATCTAAGTGGAATCACAAAATAAGTTACACATGTCTATTAGCTAAATTATCTGGACCCCTTTCTCTTTCCATTTTAATCCTAGCTGGGGCTGAGTCTCTCCCATCTGAGATGAGGCTTACTCTGCGTGTGTCATAAAACTGAAGAATTGGGCGCTTGTAATGCATTTATTGAGGTTGCTATTTATACTTACTTAAGAGTTGAAAATGAAGGGATTTATTTCCAGGGCATTATACACCTGCATACCTTTACTCCACCTCGCCTCATCCTTCTCAGGACTCCCCTGTTGCCAGGTGATAGGAGGACACCTGGTTTCTGGTCAGGGTCAGAAGCTTTGTCATGAAGGGAGACATCTCTTTATAAAAGAGCAGTCAGGGGCCATTCAAATAAAGTGAAGAAGGCTTCTCACAGCTTTTGTTTGTTTTAGTTCAAACGTGCTCACATACAAAGAATGAGCCCTTAAAGTCACAAGTAAATGATGCAGACTCCTGGCCAACAGGGAAAAAGTGCCCAAGATGTCATGTCTTGTTCCCTTGTGCTGTTTTCAATTTTTCTTGCTTCTTAGTTCTAAGCGTACCATTCACATAAGGAAAATAAATCACATTGGGCTGGAGCTTAAGTTAAATATCAAAATAACTGCATGCTGACCATGAAAAGCCACTCATGCTGAACATTTGTGGGTATCAGGATCAAAGAAGACTTCGATAGTTATCAAAAAACGTCGGCCGCTGTGATTTAGACTTTAGTAACCTGGTATGTATTTGAGGAAGCTGAAACAAGTTTCTTCAACTTAACAAAGCACTTACCCTCTTGAAGAGATAGGTATCTGTTCTAAATGTTGGGAAAGGACAGACTAACATAAGGTTCCCACATGCTTGTGTGCAAATGAAGGGTCAAGGATGGGAAGCTTTGACCATGGAGAGACCTCCAAATAAGTGTGTCTTTTCTATAACGTTTCTAGTACAGATTTGAGGTACAGTAAGGCATAGCACTTTGTCTAGATGGCAGTTACTTTTCCAGTTTAAATACAAAATTATGTTAAATGAGAGCAAACTTAGATGAAAAACTGTGGGTTGCTGTGGATGCCAGAATAAAAGCAGAGGGCTGTTCAGACAAATTTAGCTTACTGATCTATTCCCATAGAGCAGGGTGGAGGATTTTTAGGTGATCACCCCAGAAACTGCTAGAAAGGAAATTTGCCTTTTAAAAGCAAGTTTGTTTATTTTTGGTGTTATTTCTTTGATGTATAAAGAAGGCTGAGTTCATTTTGTTCAAAAATTCTGGTATTATCACTGGTCTATTTATTGCCACATTTCAATGTATCTTTTACTCATAACCAGCCCACACCATCCATTTCACCTATGGGATTGTCAGTGTTGCTATCAGTGTTGAAAAACAAAGGTAATTTCCATCAAATTATTAGATGCTCCTGGTGGTAAGGTAAACTCTTTGAATAAGAGAGAGAGAGCCAGGCATAGAATAAATTTGGAATCTTAAATAAGGAATCTCAAAATTTCCAGGCAAATAATGAGCACAGCTTCTGTTATTCCACGATTTTACATATGTCATCTTATTTAACATAAAGATGCAAAATATAATAAAATTCTCATGAAAAAGAATAATTAGAATCAAATAATTTGGTTTACTAGAGTGCTCTTTCTTTCAAAATGTCCATTATTTATGTGGCTGAAATAGGGACTCGTCATTTGCACCCTTGGTGTGGTTGCAAGTCTGTTTTCCATAATCTTCAAGTCAGTTTTCTCTTCCACACCTCTTTCTAAGAAGCACTTTAGAAAGCAGAGTTGCCTTGCATGGGTGTTCACTGCTGTCATTATTGTCAAATACCAGCTAATTTCTATAACTGTAGACCCACTGACAGGCCAAAGCTTAAGCTTTACCTGTGGTGTCTTGTATATTCTTTTTGATTGGTGCAAGGCATTCTTCATAACATAAGTGCAGTTGACTGAAGACAGTCATAGGAACTAGTCAGTGAGAAAGAGTTTTACTTTCATCTTAAAAGAACACTTCTCTCTATATGGTCTCAGAATCACCTGTCAGAGTCCACAGGTAGGACGGAGCACTTGGTAAGTGAGAATTTCTGATTTTTACCATCATTATATCTGATCAGAACTTCTATTACCGGGGCTTAGAACAAGAAATTTTAATGCCTTTATAAATAATTCTCCTGTATTGTCACATCATGTTTAAAAATATAGTTTTGGTCAGGCATGGTAGCATATGCCTTTAATTTCAGCACTCAGGAGGCAGAGGCAAGCAGATCTCTGTGAGTTCAAGGCCAGCCTGGTCTATATAGGGAGTTCCAGGCCAGCTGGGGCTACAGGGAGACCCTGTCTTAAAAGATCAAATGGCTCAGCAGTTAAGAGCACTTGCTGCTGTTGTGAAGAGAACTGCAATAAACATGGATGTGCATGTATCTTTGCGGTAGGATGAGTCTTGTGGGTATATACCTAGGAGTGGTATGACTGAGTCAGGTGGTAGGCTCATTTTGAGTCTTTTTTTATTTTTTTAATTTATTTTTATTGATGCTTTGTGTATTTCACACATCATTTTCCAATTCAGTTCAGGCATATATCCCCTTCCCTTCCCCCCCACCCCACCCCTACCAATCGCAGATCGTGCATTCTGCCGTAAGTTTTCTGCATCTTTCTCTGCTTTTTTGTTTTTTTTTGTTTTCATTTTTTTAACAATAGGTGATAATTTGTGAGTACAAGCATCCTTCATGTAAAACCAATTTGCAAGCAGTTGTGCCCAAACCCACACAGCTCATGGGTCCCACCATCCTGAAAGGGGGGGCTTGTATGTTCAATCAAGTTGATCAAATGAGTGTCCAGTCTATATTGTTGTAGTTTCACCATTAACCCCAATCGAAGCCCTTACATTCTACCACGCCCCCTCTTCCGCAGATTGTTCCCTAGGCTTAGAAAAGGGGCACAGGTGGATGAGAAGCAAAACACTCTACTTTCTCTGGAGCTGATGTCTTGGTCTCTACTCAGTTCTGGCTGTTTTCTTTCATGGGCTGCCAGCTTGTCCAGGCTTAACCTTTCGATCCTACTAATGAAGCACATGCAATTAGATATTTAGGTATTTAAACAGTATAATATATAGCCTTTTAAGCATTCTCCACACTGCTTTCTATAATGGTTGTACAAGTTTACATTCCCACCAGCAGTGGATGAGTGTTCTCCTTTCCCCACAACCTCTCCAGCATTTGGTATCTTTTGTTTTCTTGATCTTAGCCAGTCATATTGGAGTGAGATGATTTCTGAGAGTGGTTTTAATTTGCATTTCCTTAACTATTCATGACGTTGAACACTTTTTAAGATGTTTCTCAGCCATCTTTAATTCCTCACTGGTGAAGTGTCTGTTCAGCTCTTTACTTGAATGGTTTCCCTCATTTGTGGATGCTAATACCAAATCCCCAGATGAAGAGCAAGCTGAAGAACATTATTTTTATATTTCTGTTTATCAGAAAGCAACTATGTTGTTATAATGTGAATCTCTTAACGGGCTCTAGAATCGATCCACTACTTACTTTAAGACTCTGTAATTACTGTACATGAGTGGAAAGTATATATGCATATTTTAGAGTAATATAAAATTAAAGGAAGGAAATGTGAATTCCTAAACACAAAAAAGACAAAGATGCAGGACAGTTATGGCAGAGTGCATGATCTGGGGTGGGGAGGGGGGAAGAGACAGATGTCTAAACTGAACTGAGAAATGATGTCTGAAATACACAAAACATCAATAAAAGAATTATATAAAAAAAGAACATTTTCTGCTCTTGTAATGGTTGCAGGTTTGTTTCTAAGAACCCATAGGGCAGCTCATAACTACCAGTAACTACAGTTCTGAAGGATCTTGACACCTTCTTTAGCCTCTGCAGACACTGTACTCACATAGTACACATACATAAAGGCAGGAAAACACTCATACACACAGAATAAATAAAGTTAAATAATTCCTCCAGGAAAATAGGAAGTTGTAAAGGAAAAACCAAAATCAAAACTAAAATGAGTAGGAAGACATTTAGAGAGGAACAGACAATTGGCAGAGTATACGTTGATGTGAAATCATTACAGATTTAATGAAAACCTTGCTTCATAAAAAAGCTTTCATTTTAATCCTAACCCAGAAACCCATGTCTGAATTAGAGAAAAGAACAGTTCTACTCATATCTTCTGGCAGAGGATTAATGCATTCTCAAGTGTCACCAGAGAAGTTTGTTTTCTTATGCAGCAGATGGTGATGAACACAGAAACCCACAACTGGCCAATGTGCAGAGAACCAGAGGCTGCAGAGTGCTCATCACTGAAGAGGACACTGATATCAAATGTCTGCCTGCCCAGGCTTGGGGACCATTGTAGAAGAGGAGACAGGAATATTGTAAGAGCCAGAGGTGGTGGATGACCACAAGGAGACAGAGTTTTCCAGACAACTGGTCAGTTACTCATATGAACTCACAGCAAGAGTGACAGCATGCACAAGTCCTATGCAAGCTCAAACCAGACAAAATCCCAGTATAGACATGGATAGGTAGTTAAGTAGCCCCAAGCCAACCTAAGGAATATTCATCAACTGATGGCTGATGGGAGGGGAGAGATAGCCTCTTTCAAGGATGGGACTCTTGGCAGGTTAAACAGGTGTCAATGGATGGACTAACACTGAAGGGAATTTAGAGACACAAATCAGACTCAATAGATCTTATATATAATAGAGCACAGTAAATTGGGTGTGGACAATAAGGGGATGTGCAGATAAGGGAGGGGATATACCTTCAAGTTATATTGTATGAAAATCTCACAAAAATTAAATGAAAATATGTAAAAGATAAATAAGTACAATATTTTAAATGAAAATAAAAGCTTGCATTTTAATCTTAACACAGAATCTCATGTCTGGATTAGGGAAGAGAACATTTCTGTACATACCATTAGCCTGGTGTGTTTCCAGAGACAAAGCAAGCTGGAAGTAGGTCTACCACTGTCCCAGCCTGCAGTGCAGGAGATGGGCTTAGGTGTGGAACAACTGACCTTGTCAAGGTTGTCTGGAAGATCCATGCTTAAGTCAGGGAGCTAGCAGCTACATTTTTCAGTGTTGTTTGTTGAGTTTCCCTCCTCTTTTAATATTACTGAATGTTGCCTTTAAGTTTTAAAGTCAGCTGACCAGACAAATTTCTAGCATTCTTACTCCTAACTCAGGCTTAGGAGTAGTGCCCACCTGGGCCCCAGCATGGGTACTGGACACCATGGAACATAGCTTAGCAGAAGCTTTTCTGCTGGTCAGTACCATGCAGGCAGTTCCCACAGCTGCTGTGCAGATCCCAGTGAACCTGATTTTGAAAACTAGGGACTGAGCTCCAGCCTGGTTCCTAGGTCCACATGGAGGACAGTGGCTTGTTCATCCCCCTAGAGTTGGAGGCACAGTTATTGGGACACTTAGGAAAAAGAGGTCCTTGCTAGTCAGCAGTGGCTGGAGAGATAGCCACAACCTGCCTTGGTATAGACCCAGCATCTGTTCTTTCTTGTATCTTTCTTGTCTAACCTAACACCAAGGTAGAAGTAGAAAGGGCAGGCGAGGAAGAAAAACCACTGCTCTCTCAGCTCCTGGCCCCATGCCCAGAAGCTCAGACACTGTGGGAAGAGAGAAAGAGAGAGCTGTGAAGTGGTTACACACCTAAAGTGTCACATCAGCCAGAACTGAATTTTAATTGTCACAAGTGCCCGGGACATGGATGACCTATTTCTTCCAAAGACATCTAGATTTGTTCTCAGAACTAGATAGAGGAGAGAGAACTCCAGTGTCAAGATGTGACCATGACCCTGCCAGGCTGAAAAGAGCTTGAACCAGATTTTACTTAAAAATTGGGGGGCTGGAGAGATGGCCTAGTGGTTAAGAGCACCGACCGCTCTTACAGAGGACCCAGGTTCGATCCCCAGCACCCACATGGCGGCTGAGAACCGCCTGAAACTCCAAGTCCAGGAGAACTCCAGTTCCAGGGGAATCCGACACGCTCTTCTGACCTCCGTGGCATTGCATGACACGGGTGCACAGACTTGCATGCAGACAGTACATTCATACACATAAATAAAATAAAAAAATTAAAAAAATTAAAAAAAATTGGACACTATGTTTAACATTATCTTTAAAATCAGACTATTTTAAATGGTTTATTACATTTATTTATTTATGTGCCTATGTGGAGGGGAGCATGCCTGCTGCAGCACACATGTGGAAATCAGTTTGCAAGGGGGGGAGTTCTCCCTTTCTACCATGTAGATTCTGGGGACTGAACACTGGTTGTCAGGTTTGGAGGCAAGGGCCTTTACTTGCTGAGCCAACTCACCAGTCTCCAGAGCATGTTTGGAGGCCAGTCATGATTTCTCAGATGCAAGTAACTGTGCACCTCAGATGTATGACCTGGAGTCAAATCCTTTCCATAGTATTCTTGTTCAGTAAGACAGTCTTTATTATGAAAACAAGGCATCAATTATGATCCTTTAAAAATGTACAGACCAGTTACTTTACCCTGTACCCAAAGAAAAATTGAATTGTGAATTGACTACACAACAAAGGAACTTAAGCAGCATAGCTTTTGGATGATTGTTTTAAATGCTTCTTTTACAACACATCTGTATATTGACCAGCCCTGTTTAGATGTCTGGACATTTTCAACAAAGGCATGGACTGTGGCTCATAGGAATGGCACATCAGCATGGCTACATGAAATTGCTAACAAGAAAAGTTCACAGTGAATCATTCAGCCTTGGAATGGGAACACAGGGCAGTGTATCTGTGTTTGCCACTTAATTCAGTTGCTAGTCAGAAAGTTCGTAACACTTATGCAGTAGCTGCTTCAAATTTTAATACTTGGTGCTCCAGGAAAAAAAAATAAGCCTACCTTATAACTCTGAAGTTTGAAGAGAATAAAAATGTTTAATATGAGGGCAGTTGAAGAGCCTCTGATTTATGTCACCGTAAATACTTTATACACATGCATGGTTAAACCGCAGCAGACATATCATTCACAGCACAGAGCAGAGTTCCGGAATGAAGAACCAGTGGACCACCTGTCTTTATTGAAAATGACACACTGGAATGTATCTGCAGTTGTTTGACTTAGGAGAGTGGGCTAAATTGTTTTCCCAGATATCCTCTCAGAGGGATGGAATGTTTGCATGTGTATATTGTTACATCACTCCGGGACTGATAGAACACTTTGCTATTGTTAGGAACCTGTCTCATCATTCAAGGAATGTGTCTGTCTGGCCATCTGGGGCACCCCATCACGCTATGGCAAGCTTATCCCAAAGTGAAACAATAGATTCGCAGGAAACTCGAATCTGCCATCTACCTCACTTCTTACAGCCATGTTTTCTTTGGTAGTTTTCTTCTAAGAAGTCAACAGACACAATTGTTTACTGATAAGCATGTAAAAGCAAAGCTGTGGCTTGTAGAATGTTGATTGTCCACAGTGTGTCATCCAAATGGGTTAGAACACAATACAGCATCTCACAGAGTGACAGCATCATTTGTCTGTTAAGGAGTAAGAAGTGTCAACAGTCAGGGAGCCGATTTGGGGACATCACATTTGCTTCCATACTGTACGACTGTTAAATGTTTGGTCACATGTTGAAAGCAACTGCATTCCTGGGCTGATGTGATCTTAAAGGAGAATTTCTCTGAAGGGAAAAATTATAATAAAAATTAAAATGCATACATACCATTAATACAAAGGCTTGGTCTGTTATGATTGAATTTTGGTTACTTCATGCCTAATATTCTGTGAATATGTTACTTAATTGTTGCCCAGTTGGCAGTCTGAGCTCCATACCTGTCAGTAGGAGAGGGCATCCTTACAAGATAATACTCTTTCCATATACAGTTATAGAATGCTAAGCAGCAAGTCTGTCCTTTAGCTCTTAGATGCCAGTGGCAAACCCTCAAGGCTCCCAATATTGCCAAGTGTCCTCAAGGAAGTAAAAAATCACTCAGGATTGACAACATGTATTTAATTGGTAAGCATTATGCAGAGAGATATCACCATTCATGTATTTGGTAAATTTGGCTAGCAGTGGGGATAACCATAGGCATTTCATTGTGCCACAAATTTTTAAATACCATTTGAATCAAGAGAAAAAAAATTCTGGTTTATTATCAAGTGCATTTGATGTTTTGCCCTATTTTCGAATCATTTCCTCCTCCCAAGGGACACACTAGCTGAGATTTCTCCAGGCATATGCATTTCACTACAGGTAGTCTACAGATTCACAGAAGGTTACTTAGGCCGTGCTATGTCAAACAGGTTAATCATCTTGTCCTCTGAGGTGGATCAAGATATATTTGAAATATTTAGAGACACATTCTATATCACTACACTCTAAAAAGATTACCAAACATCCATCCATTGATTAACACAGCCATTATAAAATGGTTAGGCCATATATGTATTTATAAGTTTTGAATTTATTTACATGTGGATTTCTGCATGTTGGGGAGCCTGTATGTAGTGGAGCTCAAGGATCCCCTTGCTTTTGGTCTTCCCTCTTCCATACTGCAAGCTGGCAAAATTCCCATTTTCCTATTTCTGATAACAGCTGCCACCCGTCCTGTCTTGTACGCTTTGCTTATTCAGCAAGAAGGAAGACAGAAGTGTGTGACATCTTGCCAGTCTGACCTGTTATTTCTCCACCATTGACAGACTCACACAGACCTCTTTTTTTTTTTAATTTAATTTTTATTGATGGTTTGTGCATTTCGTACATCATTTTCCAATTCAGATCAGGCATATTTCCCTTTCCCTTCCCCCCCACCCCCACCCCATCCCAGATCATGTATTCTGCCATAACTGTCCTGCATCTTTCAGGTTTTTTTTTTTCATTTTTTAGCTATAAGTGATAATCCATGAGTATAAGCATCCTTCCTGCAAAACCAATCTACAGACTGTTGTGCCCAAACCTGAGGGTTTTACTGCTAATTCCTCTGGAAAAACATTGAAGATGTATAAATAACAAACGTGGGAAAGCGAGGAAGGTCACAAAACTTTATACAGTCCTTCCCAGCTTATTCTCAGGCTGATGGCTCAGCCTCTTTCTGAAGACAGGTATCAGAAACTTCTCTTTGAATCCTGCCCTGGGCTTGTGTTCCTAAGAGCAAGGCTAATCCAAAGGTCGCCTCTGACCTGTCTGAGGAATGGGTGGCAAGCAGTCTTTTCTCCTTGAGGGCTCCGTGTCTTGACACTGGACAGATTTAAGTAGACGAAAGCTGCAGACCTCCCCTTAATCCAGGCTCTATTCCCACTGGGGTATTTCCTTGTGATTTGTTGTATGCTGCTGCCAGAAGTCCTGGTGTTCCCACTCAAATATCGCATGCTATTTTTCTTTCTTTCCTTCCTATAGACAGGGTCTCACTGTGTAACCCTGCCTGGCCTGGAACTCGCTATGTAGACCAGACTGGCCTTGAACTCAGAGATCTACTTGAGTGCTAAGATTAAAGCCATGTGCCACACACCCACCTTGCATGCTATTTTTTAAACTTCAAGGAATGTTTCCTCATGTTACAGTTTACCCATGAACTTGACTTTTTTCTTTGTTTCTCAGCTGCATTTGTATCTGTCCTTTTAATTTTTCTTTTTTTAAAGAATTTTTCCTGCAGTGTGACATTTAAGGAATATAATGATTCTGGTGTGGAACGAGGTTAGATTCTCCTGTTTATCAAACATGTCTTTATTACCTAATAAGTCGCAGGCTCTTCTGGACAGTGGGGATAGAGCTGTCCTTCTTAATGTCCTGTTATAGTGAGTGCAGACAGACAGTGGGCAAAGACAGAGCACCCAGAGACCTGAGTGCTGACAAATGCTACAGAGATCAGAGGCAGGTTTGTGGGCAAGTGCTGACAATTTTAAATGGAGTGACTGGGAGAACTTACTAGAAAGATGATATTTGAGTGGAGACTTTAAAGCAATGGAGAGCATTATACAGATATTTGCAGGAAGAACGAGAACCACAAGCTAAAGGCACAAGCAATTTGTTTCCTAGTAGGTAGAAAGAAGACCTGGGGGGGGGTCTTGCTGGAATGTTCTAGGAAGAGAAGGGGGTTAATGTCACAAAGCAGAACAGGTGGGGGGGAGAGGGAAATACAGCATAAGTAGAGAAATATCAATTTTTTTCCTGTGGTTTCTATTTTTTGCTAAAACTGGTGGTGCATTGTGGGAGATTTCAGCCAACACAGTGTAGGGGGGTTTAAAGGCATCTTCAAGGACATCAGTCCACAAGAATAGTTTTCTTAAGCCACTGGTTATTGAAAGGGTGATATCCTTTCCAACCATCCCAAGAGATTAAAAACGTTTTCCAACTGTGAACTAATCCCTAGGTAGTTTTTTTTTTTTTTTTTTTTGGTAATTGCACCAGAAACCATGCTAAGTCAACCCTCAAAGCCCCACAGTCAGAACACTGGCCAACTGGTTAACTAATCCTTTGTGACTAAATAGCCCAAAAAGCACCAGTGAGACCCCAAGAGTTGGAGATGCATGCTTGGTGCACTCCAGAGGGAAGGCAACTTCCTTTCTATCTCATGGCTACATTTCTATATCTTTAAAAGATGACAACTCAACAAAGTATTCACTTAAGGCATCTACAATGACAAAGAATGTTATTACTAAGGCAAAATCCTCCAGCTCATCTGGATTAACTAATAAATTGAATTTTGAATGCTAGCTTCAGATGAGGCTAGATAATGGCAGCAGGGAGTGTGTTCATCGAATTCTTTCTCTTGTGCATATGTGTGCACATATTCATATGTACACAACAAATTTGGTGTTTGTGTGGGTGCACAAGCATGTGTATTTGTATGCACATGGAGGGCAGAGGACAGCCTTAGGGATTGTTCCTTAGGACAACTGCCTTGTTTTTCTTTTATAAATATATTTGAGAATCTCATACATGTACTTTTTTATTGCATTCTCCCCAACTCTCCCTTAACTCATCCCAGATCCATCCCTTCCTCTCTGACTCGCTAATATCATGTCCCATTTTTATAAAATTTAATAATCCATCTACTCAAGTTTGTGCTGTCATATACTTCCAGATGTGGAACCATGCACTGGAGATTGGTGGGCCTATAAGTAGCCATACTTTTAAAGAAAACTGACTCTGCCTCCCCTAAGGATGCGTCAGTTGTCCACAGCTCTCAGTTATGGGTAAAGGCTGGCAAACCCCTTTCCACTCGGTTCTAGAATTCTGGATGGCTTGATCTCGTGCATGAGCTAAGCAGACAATCACCACTGCTGTGAATTCATGAGTTCAGAGGTCCCATCAAAACCAGAAGACAATGTATTGCTCTAGACCTGGTCTCCGAATCTTACAGCCATTCTGCCTCCTCTTCTGTGATGGTCCCTGAGGCCTGAGGAAACAATGTGATATAGATGTCTCATCTGTGGCTGAAAAATCCACAGCCGTTTATTCTCTATACTTTGACCAGTTGTGAGTTTCTGTGTTATCTGCTATTAGCTGTACAACAGAGGTTATCTGACGAGGTCTGGGAGCTGCACTGTAAGATCAGAGACACATGAATTGGGCAGAGGAAGGGGTTGTGGAGGGACGTATAAGTCTAAGGATGGTTTAAAAAAGCCACGCACATTTTCTAAGACATATATGTAAATGTTTAAAGTTTAGAGTTACTCTACATAGAGGATTATGCTAATTCCAGAAATAATAGTTTGCCAAATGAAAAGGTCAGGGCAGGTGTGGGATGTTGTCTCTCAAATTACTGGTCAGAGGTTTCCCACAGACCCATAAACAATACAGGCTATTGGCATGTGTTTTTGGTTACCCACCAGAACTTTATGGTAAGAGCCTATTGCTGAATCTACCACACACATTGTTCACAGGAAATGGAGATGTCAACTTGGTATGGAGCAGGAAGTTGGATCTCTCATTGGGGCTTGCTGATTCAGCTAGGTTGGATGACCAGTAAATTCCAGGTTCATCCCATCTCCCTCTCCCCAATTCTGGGATTACCAACATGGCTTCCCTTGTGCCTGGACTCTGGAGATCCAGTACAGGTTTCAATGCTTGCAGGGCAATCTCTTTACTGACAGAGCTGCCTCCTCGTTGTCATAACAGCATTTCTGTCCACTTTAGCATTTTTGAGGTTGATTTCCTGCTGAGGATACCTGTCCTGGAGGGGACAGGGTGTCTTGTGAGATGTGAGGACTTCCTATTCCAGTGATGCCTCTTAATGTGGAAGAACCAATGTCATCCAGTTCCAATGGCTCCTTAAGAAATCTAAGTCATAATAACTCACCTAGGGACCTCTGAATAAATTATGATGGCCAGAGGATGGCATGCAATAGACCTCAGAAGACGATGTCTGGTTCTGAAGATAATAGACTGTTGAAGGGTGGAATTTGCCTTCAGCCAGCCAGATTTATGTAATTCCTTATAAGAGGGACAGCACCAAGTAGTAAGAACTACAAATCTACCCAGGGCAATTCAATATGGATAAATTGTCTTGGTATTTTCAGAGCTTTTGACTGTGTCTGATATCTAGTAGTAGGGTTTATGTTAATTGACTTAATGCTGCTTAACTTAATGAAAAAGCATTTAGAGAATGAAAACATATGAGGGAAATTTGCCATATCTAGCCTTGTATATTTTTAGAAGAATCTTGTGCTCTTAAATCTACCTTGAAAACTGTATCAGCTGGGCTAGTTCTAAGGAATGACCTTTCCTCTGATTTTACTTTAGAATTCTCAGTAGAATGATTTGGAGGATAACATGAAGATGTGCTGGAAGAGTTAAGATGTTCCGAGAAAGAAAAATTTTATACCCAGAAAAATGCAGTTAAGTTTAAGTAAATGTTCTTTGTCTCTTAAAAAATGAAAGGAAACAATAACTTCCATTGCCTTCTAGTCTGTGAAGCCACAAGTCAAGTAAACCCTTCAGGTTTGCCAACTTCTCTGTTCATCTGGGAGTTGGAGAGTGTTTAGAAATTGTGACTGGGCACTTTGCTGTCCAGATTGCATATGTTTTTATCTCTCACAAGGCAGTGAAGAAGAAAGTTTAAGCATCTACTTACTAGAGTGGAGAAAAGACTCAGTGGTTAAAAGCCCCTCCTACTGCTCTTCCAGAGGACCCAAGTTCAGTTCTTATCGCCCACATGAGGTGGCTCCCACCACCTACAGCTCTGGCTCCAGGGCATCTGGAGCCCTGTTCTGGCCTGCATGCACACCCACCCCCAGCATACATTCACACAACACACATATACATTAGTAACAGTCCCAGGCCTCCCCTGTGTGTGGAACTCCCTGGCCTTGATCTGCTTTATAGCTTTTAGGCCTCAGTTTTCTTATTTGTGAAACTGAAAAATGATCAGCATTTGTAAACTAAGAAATAACTGAGTTCAAATAACCAAAGCATGAAGAGCATGCTGGAACGTGCCAACCATTCAGGCCACATTGTCTGTCAGGATAATGGGCCACCAGTTCTGCCCTCTCCTATGTGGGAAACAGGTTCTTAGATGAGGAAGCTTCCTACAGGCCTCAGGCTGATTGAAATATTGGCCTCTTAGAGGAGGAGGGGGAGGCAGAAAGGCCCCTGGAGCTTGTTGGCCAGGGAGCTTATCTGAGTCAGTGAACTTAGGGTTCAATGAGAGACTGTGTCTCAGAAAAATCAGGTTCAGAGTGATTGAGGAAGATACCAAAAAAACTGTAGCCTAGAAACACACACACACACACACACACACACACACACCATATATGCCCACATACATACACACATACCATATACACACACATATACCACATACATGCACACTCCCCATATATACCCACACACCTCGTATATATACACGCCCATACACACCCCATATATACATGCACACATACACACACCCCATATACACACACCATGTATACGCACACCAATAAAATGTAGGCATATTTGAGTTGAAGTTTACAATGCACTGAGCTGCACCCTGACCTTCCTAAATCATCTTTGAGAAAAAGATGTTTGTAAATACATACATGTATAGAACGCATTGTGATCATGCTCCCCGTTACCCTCTCTTATCCTTTTCTTATCCTTCATGGATCCTTTCTTCTTCTCTGCTATCACCCTTCTTCCTTCACCTCTTTTTCTGCCTGCGCAGGTTTTGCTCAGGTGCTCCCAGCCGTTTTGTTTGTGGCTGGGGCAGCTGGGGCAGATCCCGAAGTCCGTGTTTTGTTTGTGGCTGGGGCTGCTGGGGCAGATCCCGAAGTCCGTGGTTCCTGTCACTCCTCTCCATCCTCCAGCTCTCAACTGCTCTGTCTCTTCTGTAATGCTCCCTAGATCTTTCAGGCGTGGGGGTTGGGATGTTGATCAGATGTACCCTTTAGGAGCGAGTACTCACAGCAGTCAAGACTTCTCAACAGCACTTGGACAAGTTGTGAGATTCCACATTAACATCCCCCTCTGCAGAGAGCTTCCTGGACCCGGTCTGAAAGTTGCACATGTCTCAGAGTATAAAGATGAATTCTCAACTGTCGTTTTTTCTAAAATGCACATCTAACTTCCTTAGCACTGCAGTGCTGTCTGGGAGAAATGAGGAACTTTAAGGATTCTTTATAAGTGTGAAACATTCTGCCAGAGGACTTTACACTCCCTAGGGGCTCAATAAATACTGCTAATGTGTTCAGAGATTTCCTGCAGGGAAGCCTAGCTCCAGGTTCCCATTAAAAAAGACACCAGCACTAGAAGACCTCCTGTATTTTTTCAGTTGTGTATTTAAATTTTTCATTGTACAGGTAGGTTTACGGAGCACATAGTAATCAAGCTGTAATGAATCACGTCAGAAACTGGCTTCAAAATGCATATCTTTCCCATGAGTGGACTGGTGCACAGCCTTCTCATCAGTGTCCTTTCAGAAGCAACATACCACCCTGCTTGCCAAGTTAAGCATATTGGAAGGACACAGAAATTCCCAGGACTAAATAGGCAAATGTAGGCATCTGAGGTGGCTTGTTGCTTATTCAGTTTACATGCGGGCTGGCAGAACTTTTGTTGTGTCCTCATATAGATTAACATGTGGCTCTTCTACGCAATCTGACCACAATTTGTGAGTAAATCTTCAGGAATAGGTTCCAGGCTTTATCCACTGGTTAGGGGAAAGTATACCAAAAATGCAAACAGTACTGAGAGTAGATTTTAACTAAAGATTTTACTCATTCAACAGTTTTTATCTTGTGATATACATATTATTTTATAATAAAATTGTGTTTTTAAAATACAGTAACATTGAACTTTCCATAAAATGGGAATTATTAATTTTGAAACTTATCAAGTTAAGAAATCATATTTATTTTGATATATGTTGAATTATGGTTTCTGAAGAGCTGTGCAGCATAAAACTTCATGGATACTTGTGGTGGTAGCAGGTGTTAGCTCATTGATTCACTCAGAACACCAATGCAGGAAGATCAAAAGTTCTACACAAACTCTACCTGAAGGACAAGTTCAAGGCCTGCCTGGGAAGTTTGATAAGATGTTCCAAAATAAAGTAGGAAAATGGCTAGGAATATAGCTCAATGGTAGATTGGTTGCCAAGGATGTGGGGGGGGGGGTTCTTGGTTCAATCCCCAATATTGCCAAATAACAATAAAACAAGCAGAATAAAAAAAATGATGCTATGTATTGAGTAGAAACAGTTATCAAGAATTATAAAATGCATTCTATAATGGGAGAGAGGACACACCACACACATCACCACACACACACACACACACACACACTCACACGTGCACATGCACACCCCATAATCAACTCCCTTCCCCATTTCAGTTAGCTCTATTATCCAGTGATTTGACAAAGATATTAATTATGATAATATATCTTTTTTATTTTATAGAAAGAATTTCAGGATGAATTGAACCATTTTATAAAGCATGACATATTAAACGAATGATACTTTGCATTAAGAGTTTGTTTTTCTAACCAGAAGAAAAGACTGTTCTCTTTCTCGTTCTCTCTCTCTCATGATTTATGTGATTTATGAGTTTTCCAAAGCACATTTAATAACATGCCACAGACTGAGAGCTAATTACATTTCACAGGGAACATTTAGTCTCTGAGTTTTTCACTTTCAAATATTTAGAAGGAAAGTTTAAAGACAAAGACGTCAAAGAATGCTTCTTGTGTGTTCAGTTGTCAGAGAAGTCTGCAATTTAGTAGGATCTAGAACATTTTGCAGGATTTGATCCAAAGGAGAAAGCCAGCTTATCCTGGTCTCTCACTGTGCTAAGCATGATCAAATTAAACCACAGAATGAACCCAAAGTAGCTGGCAAGGGAGGTGGGAAATGCCAGACAAGAAATGAGAGTTTCTACTAAGGAAAAAAAAGTCACCTTTTGTCTTTTCAGGTAAAGCCTATGTCAAAATAGATTCAGGTTTGGAGGAGAATCTACTAGAGGGCTGATCCCTGAGAGGTCCATAGATGGAGAGAATGGAGTCTTTAAATCCTTTCTTAACACTACTCCAATTTAAGAGAAATATTTTTACTTCTTTTTGTTTTGGACACACTGACTATACTGGAGAGAATGTGATTAAACACATTGAATGCAGATCATGATGTGTTTTAAACCTTTTTTTTTTTTTTGTCTTTACATTCATAGATTTACAATAATTCTATTTCTAATTCTTGGGTTCTTTGGTCCGTGGTGCATTATTCTTGCAATTCTCATGTGCTGGTTTCTCTTCTGTTTGTATAAATCTTTGTCTAATTTAGCTGAAAGTGTTAGGATATGTTGCTAGTTGTAGCTACTGAGTGTTCAACCAGAGCATGAACAACAGCAGACGTTAGCATAAAGCAACTCCATGAGTGACCAGCTATGTTGGTTTGACTCAATCTTAAACTAATTTTTTCGATAGGATGTCCTTGTGCATCATACCAGCTTCAAACTTATCAGGTAGTGGAAGATGACCTTGAACTGTAGATATTTCTGTCTATATCTCACCAATGCTGAGATTAAAAGCCTATACTATCATAACTGGTTTATATAGTACTGAGAATGGAACTCGAGGGTTTTGTATGTTAGGCAAGTATGTGACTAACAAAGTTATGTCCCCAGTTCCAAACTAATTCTTACTATGAAGATGTTTTAAAACTCATAGTTATAAATCTATTTTTAGCAAAGTTTTCACCTCTGTCCAGTTAGTTCAGAAACTTGGGTATTTAGAAGTAGAATTTCAAGGACTTCTTCTGCTTTGGTTTCTATGGACTTAAACCGAACTATGAATGTTTTCTTCCATGGAGTAATATGAGTGAAATCATGGTTGCACTGTAATCATACAAAATATAAAACTGACCTGGTATCTAGGGATAGATGCCCCTGTTGCTTGGATGTGACTGAGTTGAGGGCAAGATGGTAGACAAACTTTCTAGTTCATGTGGTGATTTCTCATATACTTCTGAAACAGATGGTGGACATTGAGAAAAACTCTGAGAATCTCCAGATGTCATGCAGGAAACAATTGCCTAAGTCAGTATAATTGAAGCATAATCTGATATTAAAATAGGCATAAGTCTCATAAGTGACTGCTCTGAGAATGGCACTCAGATCATGGAATCAGGTGGGGAGAACAGCATAGCGGCACTCACGCAGCATGATGATGCGGACACACATGTGCTTGTGCTTTCTCTTGACCTATTTGAAGTATGAAACATGGGACAAATGTGACAGTCAGACATAATAAGATCCAGAGTCTCAAATCAATATTCCATGGTTATCATTCTCCTATCTGCTCAATTTCAGCTTTGTCTCTCCTTTGTGATGTTAACAACGCTATTTTTATATACTTAGTTATTTACAGCTACTTTATCTTCAGATTTTTCTTATTCAAGACAAATTGTATTCCAATGCACTCAAATCGCTAAACATATTTTATGGAGAAGAAAGGCCACACAGGTAAATTTGAAGCGGTGACAGGCGACAGCAGAACAATCCAATCATATGTTTAAATGAACTAACCTAAATGCTTTATGCATAAAAAGTTCAAGAACTTACAAATCTCTGGAGTTATTCTGTATTTATTAGAACTTAAAAAGCCTTTTATACTGTGCAAAATATTTCTCTCTAAACTATCTTGGTGGTATTTCATTTATAATAAAAAGAAGAGCTCTGAAAAAGTCCCCATACTTTCACTATCTGTAATCAGGAATACTGATTAACATGAGTTGAGTCTTCCATTTCAGGGCAATGCTGTGATAAGATAAAGCTTCAATTTCAAGGTTGAAATAATATTGCTTAATTCTGCTGTATGTTTTCACCTTGAATATTTTGTTTATAACTGGAGTACTTATATTCCAAGTAATTATGATTCTGTAACTCTCTTTGCAGCCCAGAGAACCTAATCATTTAACAAAAATGCCTTATTCTTATAAGTTTACTGCTATAACTGTGGATGTATTAGAACAGCCTAATGTGACAAACTGATGCCACACCTCCCTGATAAAGTATACTTTGTGAAGACCTCTGTCATTCAGCATCTTGCTTGGCTTTGTGAAAGGAAACAAAGTCATATTTAACTCCATCTGTATTTTAGTCAGATATCACCCTATGATAAAATGAATTTTATTGATTTTTTTCCTGAGAAAAATAATGCTTGCTAAACATCAAATACCATTTTCTTTGTAAGAAAACAATCAGGATGTATAGCATCTTCTTTCAGCCCTATGAGCCTGGTAAATCTTTGTTTATACTTTTGATGAATGGCTCCAAGAGACCAGTTGCAAAGACTAAGTTCAAGAGTACTCTGGTAGCATTCTTCAACAACTCATTGAAACTTCAAATTAACACACATTGGATTTCTTTATTTATTACAAGCAGAAAACTGATATACCTAATATTTATGCTATGAAGCAATTTTATTTGTGGCAAACAGTACCAATTAATACCCGATGAAAGAAGCTTTATAATTGATATTGGGTTGAGGGTCAGATGACCAGTCAAACTTGTCAGAGAATGTGATGATTTCTAGGACATCTCACAGATAACTGGGGGACTCTTTGATGTAGCCTGAGAATCTTACATCAAGCAGGGGGAATTGTCATATCTACAGATTCTGAAAAATAATCCATTACCACAATAGGTATTAAGCTTACAGTCAGTGTGTACCATGCATTTAGGGTCTTGCTATATGATGCTTGATTTTTGACCATGGCTTGATCAGAGTTTAGAGAAATGTTGCTTGGCAATTCACATTCAAATCATGGACAAAGTGTGTGGAAGGAGATCCTGGATGATACATCAGTCTCCTGCATAGACCAACTGAATCCGCAATTACAGGGAAAACATTACAATGGTTTGTTGACCTGAAAAACACTCAGAAGCTCAAAAATAAAATGATGTGTTTTTAGTGGAAGGCATTTGGAACAGCCATCTGTATGCCATTACAGAAACAGAATAGGTGGGGATAAAGAGTCAGTCATATCAATCTAAGCATGTCTTTGATGGACATGAGAATTAGAAATTCCAAGTACGTGAAAAATTATGCAGTTTCTTAGAATATTTTTATAGGTCAGCTGTAACTTTTTAAATCTAAGGGAGCAGACCAAAGAAAGCTTTTCATGAAAATTCAATCTCCAATTGAAACAACAGGCTCCTGTGTTCCCAGAATAGATGAATATGTAATATATTTGTTGAATGCAAATATGTATTGACTGAATTCATGAGTGAGTGACTGAATGAATGAATGAGATAAGTCACTCATGTTCTTATGAATATCACCAAACACAATCCAATCAAATACATGTTATTATTCTCAACGGAAACTTAGATCAATATTGTCTCAAATATCATGTGACTAAGCCCTTATGAAATAACTACCTTCATCATATCATGTTTATTGGAGCTGAGGGAACCTCATGGAAGGTCAGGAGAGCTTTCTTGTTTGAAGAGTGCAGAAGGATGAAATCGAAGAAAAGTATATTCTTTGCTAATTGTGCAGCAATGATAAAAGGGAAAGCTGGACATAGCAACCACCAAACCCTTTCGCAGGCCCACATTTGAGGGGTCATATGATCTTCATCCTTACATTCAAGGACTGAATAACTGTAGAATCTCAAAGACAAAGGCTTTCAATGAGTTTGTCTGATAGAAAGCAAAGGAGACCATTGGCAGGTAGGATACTCTCTGGAAACATTTCTTTCATACTATCTTAACAATGTCTAACTGGAGCAAGTATGACAGGAATGTGAAGAGCTATTTGGCATTTCACTTTCTCAAACTCTGATTATCTGTGACACTATACAATTGTAGGCAGAGCCCACTTATCAGATGAGTCCTGAGAAAAGTATTGCCAGTGGGGCTGGAGAGATGGCCTAGCAGTTAAGAGCTCTGACTGCTCTTGCAGAGGACCTGGGTTCGATACCCAGCACCCACATGGCAGCTGAAAACCGTCTTTAACTCCAGTTCCAGGGGAATCCAACACCCTCTTCTGATCTCCGTGGCATTGCATGACATGGGAGCACAAACCTACATGCAGAAAGTACATTCATACATGCAAAAATAAATAAAAAAATAAAAGTAAAAAAAAAAAAACAGAAAAGTATTTCCAGGATGAAATTGTGCCAACATTTGAAAACCTACTGGAACTATTTGGTAAGTCACTCACCACTCCATTGCTTCAGTAGTGAGTGTGATGGCAGAGGATGAGAAGCAGTTGTCGGTGTGGCACTACCCATCTGCCTCTGCCTCTGTCAAGGAATGTCTCTGGTTCAACACAGAACGGTTGAGAATTCTCAGATTGCACTTCTCATGCACAATACTTTCCTGACCTTGAACATCGTAGCCATTAAATTGTTGAGAACAACTAATTGGTCAAATTTCACCCAATGTGGCAAAGAAACACTCACCCTAAAGCAAAAACAAGGTAAACATAAAAGTTCTTGCTTAAAACTGAGTACTGACACCAGAGCACATCGTAGACATTGTATTATTAACACAGCACAGGTCAGTATGGCTTCAGTCAAGTACAGACAGGGGCAAAGCTTCTTTCGTTCATTTATTATGTTGAAATTCTCATACGTCTGTCAGCTCACCTAAATAACTTTGATCATAGGCACCATTAGAAATAATTAGATGAATAGATGGAAGGGTAGAATGAGTTTAAGGGTTCACCAAGTTTTGTGTCTGTTATTGTTAGGGACCCATTAACCATCAGTTTTCTACTTAAGTTTTTTCATTGTGTTAAAAGCCTCCATATTTTTTAATGAATGGCTTATCATCTTCCAGGCATAAGACATCATTATTTCACCTAGAAGACTGTAAAACATTTTTGAACCAAAGAAACAGTGGAGACTCCCATGTAATGGATATGTATTTATTTTTAAAGTAATCAATAGCTGTTGCAAGTAATTGCATGCCATAGTCTGTAAGTAAGGTAAGACTGAAAATACACTTCTGAGTTATGAAATAGTCCAATATGTTCAAATTGGGAGACCAATTATAGATCTTCCTGAGAAATCTTGTTTTGGTAGATTCTCATCTTGATGCTTACAAAGGCTAGCTTTAGACTGTATATTCCTTGTGAATTTCACAGGAAGAGCAAACTTCCTTGAACGACTATACTGATTGAAGTTAAGTACTGCATTTTCTATAGAAATCAATGAAGCTAATCACACAAGCCCAGTTCAACATGTCCCATTCAGTAGTATTGAAAACACTCGAATGTCATAATTGGTCTGCAGCAGAGTACATTTTGTTCTACAGATCCAAGGAAAAAGAAGATCCTCAGCATAGCCCACACAAGTGAATAATGAAAGATTCAAACCACAGAGTGTTCTTGTTAAAGAGACTTCTCTTGAAGTGGTTGCATAGGGCTCAAGTCTCTTGTTCTTATTCATTTAAAAATGAACAGGACTGAGCATTGCAAACATGCTAATTATTTTCAAGCAAACAATACACTCAAAATTCAAGACTTCTCTGGGGATAAAGGCATATCTTTTTTGTATAAAAAAAAACCTGATCAAGAAAAACAGCTATTGGTTTCAAAAGACATACTGGGTTGAAACTTTGCATTAAATATTTAACCCAGCATGTGTTTGAAAACAATAGTTATTATCTGAAGAAGAAAGAAACAATTTTTATTTCTATTTTGAAGATAAGTAAACTGAGGCTTAAATCACTTGGCAGGAATTTATGGCTTAGAGCCTAGAGACTTCAGTATGCACATGTTAAACTCAGAAAGACTACAATTAGGAGTTGTGTAAGGTCAGAAGAGATGTATGCTTCCTTCAGTGTTGTCTATGAACAAATCTCTCTCTCTCTCTCTCTCTCTCTCTCTCTCTCTCTCTGTCTTTTGAGACAGAATCTCTCTGTAAGTCTAGCTGACCTGGAACTCACTGTGTGGATCAGGCTGGCCTTGAACTCACAGAGATTTACCTGCCTCTGCCTTGGGAGTGCTGGGATTAAAGGCGTGTGTCAACACGCAGGTCCAGGTCTTGGATAATGGATTGAATTATAGTGGCCCTTCTACAGGAGCAAATCTCTGACCCTGTTTTCTTCTTTGTTTGTTTTTATGCTCCAAAATCAATGCTGCTAAAATATTAGAAGTAGTCTTTCTTTACACCAACAATAAACAAGTGGAGAAGGAATATAAGACCTTCCCACTCACAATAGCCTCAAAAATAATAAGATACCTGGGAACAAACCTAAACAAAGATACTAAAGACCTCTACAACAAAAATTTTAAACCTGTGAAGAAGGAGATTGAAAATGACATCAAAAGATGGAAAGATCTCCCAAGCTCATGGATTGGGAAAATTAATATAGTAAAAAAGTCCATTTTACCCAAATTTATATAGAAATTCAATGAAATCCCAATCAAAATCCCTATGATCTTCTTCACAGACTTGGAAAAAAAATCCTTAAATTCATATGGAAAAACAAAGGACCCTGAATAGCTAAAGCAACCCTGAGTGAAAAATGCATTACAGGGGGAATTGCTCTACCAGGCTTCAAACTATATTACAGCACCATAGTGATAAAGACAGCCTGGTACTGGCACAAAAACAGACTTGTTGACCAATGGAACAAAATTGAAGATCCAAACTTGAGCTCATACAACTTCAGTCACCTCATATTTGACAAAGGGGAAAAAAACTTCAATGGAAGAAGGATAGCATCTTCAGAAAACCTTGTCAGCAAAATTGGATCACCATTTGTAGAAGAACAAAATTAAACTACCTCTTACCCTGAACAAAAATCAACTCCAAGTGGATCAAAGATCTCAACAAAAAGCCTGAAACCCTGAAGGTGATAGAAGAAAAGTTTGGCAACAACCTACAAAACATAGCCATAGGAAAAGACTTTCTAAATCAGACAACAGCTGCTCAGGAAATAAGGGCAACAGATGACAAATGGGACCTCATCAAATTCAAAGGCTTCTGTACAGCAAAAGAAACAATCAAGGAAGTGAAGAGAAAACCCACAGAGTGGGAGGAAATCTTCACCAGTGAAACATCTGACAGAGCATTAACATCAAGAATATATAAACTACTCAAAAAAAAAANCTCTCACCCTGTATAAAAATAAACTCGAAGTGAATCAAAGATCTCAATGTGAAACCCCAAACCCTGAAGGTGATAGAAGAAAATTTGGCAACAACCTACAAAACATAGGCATAGGAAAAGACTTTCTAAATCAGACAGCAGCTGCACAGGAAATAAAGTCAACAGTTGACAAATGGTACCTCATCAAACTCAAAAGCTTCTGTATAAAGAAACGAGCAAGGAAGTGAAGAGACAACCCACAGAGTGGGAAGAAATCTTCACTAGTGATTCATCTGACAGAGCATTAACGTCAAGAATATATAAACTACTTAAAAAAAAAAGAAGAAAACAAATGACCTGCTCAAAAGATGGAGTAAAGAGCTGAACAGAGACTTCACTAGTGAGGAATTAAAGATGGCTGAGAAACATCTTAAAAAGTGTTCAACATCATTAATAATTAAGGAACTACAAATTAAAACCACTCTCAGATATCGTCTCACTCCAATAGGACTGGCTAAGATCAAGAAAACAAAAGACGATAGATGCTGGAGAGGTTGTGGGGAAAGGGGAACACTCATCCACTGCTGGTGGGAATGTAAGCTTGTACAACCACCATGGAAAGCACTGTGGAAAACCCTTAAAAGACTCAAAATGAGCCTATCACCTGATCCAGTCATACCACTCCTGAGTCCAAAGACTCATCCTACCACAAAGGTACATGCATATCCATGTCTATTGCAGCCCTCTTCACAACAGAGAAAAGCTGGAATCAACCCAAATGCCCCTCAACAGATGAGTGGATCACAAAAATGTGGTACATCTACATAATGGAGTACTATTCAGCAGTAAAGAAAGATGACATTATAAACTTTGCAGGTAAATGGTTGGAGCTCGAAGCCATTATGCTAAGTGAAGTAACAGTCCCAGAAAAACAAAGGGCAAATGGTTTCTCTTATTTGTGGATGCTAACACAAAATCCCCAGTTGAAAGACAAGCTGAACAACATTATTTTTATATTTCTGTTTATCTTAAAGCAATTATGTTGTTATAATGTAAATCTCTCAATGGGTTCTAGAATCTACCCACCACTTATTTTCAGACTCTGTAATTACTGTATATGGGTGGAGAGTATGTATCCATATTTTACAGTAATATAAAATTAATGGAGGAAAATGTGAATTCCCCTAAGCATAAAACAAAAGTCTGAGAGAAAGATGCAGCACAGTTATGGCAGAATGCATGATCTGGGGTGGGGTGGGAGTAAGGGAAAAGGGAATACACCTAAACTGAATTGAAAAAATGATATCTCAGTTGCCCAGGTGGGTTTCTTTATACAGGCCTGTGGTGGCCCACCCCAGCACCCACTGCCCAATGCTAGAACCATAGAGAGGAACTGTGTGTGTGTATAGAAGGACAGCCAGGGGTACACACACTTGGTGTCCAGTTGCCCAGTTGGGGTCTGAGGGGTTGGCCAAAAGGTCTGAGGGGTTGGTGAAAGGAGTAACACCGCCCCCAAGCTACTGATACTGTGGTGGAAAGTATAAACTACTGGTGCTGTGGTTTACTGTGGTTGGGAGACACAGCAGTGTCAGTGATTTGAGGCTGCATAGCCAAAACTGAGGAAGAAACCAGGAGGAAGCAAACTGAGTGACCAACCAGTCCCCCATATTAACATTTGAGATTAGCAACATAAGGCAAACAAACAAAGGGGGAAAACAACAACAACAACAACAAAAATACACATGTCAAAGACACAATGGGAAAAACAATATGGGAAAAGCTAAAAATAAATCCCCACTGATTTCAACCATTCCTGTATAAGATCTGAACAACGAGATCTCCCTGGAAGGAAACCAAGACACTGACCTTAGAAGAACAATTGTAGACATACTGAAAGACTATAAAGAACGAATTAGAGAACTGAAGGGAGAGAATGAAAAACTCATGAAGGAACTAGAAGGAAAAAATGATAATCTCTGGAAAGAACTAGAGGAAGAGAAATACAAACTCTGAAAAGAACAAGAGGGAGAGAATGACAAACTCTGGAAGGATGTGTAAACATTGAAAAAGATCTCAGGCTGAAAAGAAAAAAAGAAACTGACCAGGGAAGCAAGGAGCTACAAGAAGAGAATAAAAAGCTCCAAAAGGAAGTGGAAATATTGAAGAAATCACAGGATGAAATAACAAAAGAAATTGAAAATTCATCCAATCAGCAGAAAAGGATGAGAAAAAGCCTCAGAAGCAGAATGGATGAAGCATAAAAAAAGAATATCAGACCTACAGGATAACACAGTCCAGCTAGAAACCTTAAGTAAAGATTATGAAAAATTAGAAAAAAAAACACAAGAGTGGAACAACCAGGAAATGTGGGACACTATGAGAAGACCAAACCTCCACATCATAGGGATAGAGGAAGGAGAAGAATCCCAAGATAATGGTATTGATCAGATCTTCAACAGAATAATAGAAGAAAATTTCCTGAAATGGAAAAAAGACAAACCCATACAAATACAAGAAGCACAAAGAACACCAAATAGACAAGACCAGAAAAGAAATTCCCCACATCATGTCATAGTTAAAACACTAGATGCTCAAAACAAGGACAAAATACTGAAAGCCACAAGAGAAAAACAACAAGTTACATATAAGGGGAAACCCATCAGAATCATGGCTGACTTCTCAGTGCAAACCATGAAAGCCAGAAGAACATGGACCATAGTATTCCAAGTGCTAAATGACTTTAGATGCCAACCCAAATTACTATACTCAGCAAAAATGTCAGTCATAGTTGAAGGAGAAAGAAAAATCTTTAATGACATAAACAAAATGAAAGAACGCATGTCAAAAAAATCAACACTTCAGAAAATACTTGAAGCAATTCAAAGAACAGAGGAAAGGAGCAACTATCCTTAAGCAACCCAAGAGAGAAATTACCAAAAGCATAACAGAATAAATAAATACCTAGACCAAGAATGCAAATGAAAAATAAGTTGAAAAGGAACAACACACATCTCTCAATAATAACCTTAAATATCAACGGTCTAAACTCCTCAATCAAAAGACATAGACTGGGAAAATGGATTAGGAAACAGAATCCATCTATATGCTGCCTACAAGAAACCCATCTCACCCTCAAGGACAGACACCACCTTAGAGTGCAAGTGTCATTGTTCAATGTCTTTGAGTAATGCATGACTGCATTCCACACACTGTCCTTCCCTTCTTGGCTCAGCTCCAGGACTTGTCTCCTGCCTGCAGGATGACAGTCTCTAGGCTTATCTCCCATAAGAAAGGGGGAGGGAAAACTGCAAGAGACCACCCATGGAAAGGAATGAAGTCACACTCACACACAGAGCTGGGGAGTATAGGAACTCTGTTTATTTTCTGTCAGTGAGGTCTATATATTGAAGACTACTGTGCTCTGGGCAAGGAATTGGGGATCAGGCAGAAGGGAGGGGTGAGCCACCTTGGTTCTAATCAGGGGGGCTGCAGAGCTCCCGTTTGTGCAACAGGTGTGTCCAACTAGAGGTGTGACATTTTGCTCAATGCCTCAAGGGAACGGGCTTGGAATTTTGCAGAGATAGGGTAAAGCAAGAATCATTGTAATATCCTGAATCTTCCTGCTACAGATAACTCGGAATGCCCACAGAGTTATCAGATAACTGGAGATCTTCAGGGACAGGTCTTACAAGTCCTGGCTTCAAGCCACACACAAAGTTTCATTCCCACAACCCATCCTTTGTTTTTTAGTTAAAATGGAGCAGTAATGTCAAAGTCTTCTAGGGAGTCCCCAGGGACAGCCTGGTATTGGACAAGAACAGTCTTGGCCACAACCTCAGTGGGTGTATTGATTCAGTTTTTGATAAACAGGAGGACACAGGGTGTGATAGTCAGGAGGACTCCTAGGGTGAAAATGGATCCCAGTAAGGGAAGTAGCCAGGTAGACAGGGGGTTGGAAAACCACAGGACAGAAACTTGTGGGGAGTATCTATCATGGAGTTCTTTCCTGAGATCTTTTAAGGTTTTAACATTTTGCTCCACAGTACCAGACTCATTTAAATGAAAAACAACATTCCTCTCCCAGGAACACATAGGTTCCCCGTTTTCTGCAGTCAGTACCAGGCATTGCTGTAAGGGTAGATTTTTCCTTGTACTCCAGCTCTCCAGCACTCACTCCAGGGGTCCTGTATATTCATTTCAAACTGGTTATTTTGGATTTGGAACAGGCTTCTTGGGCTGCAAATACTCCCCAACCTGTAAGACCATAATCTGCAACCACCATAAGTATCAGCTTCCTGCAAACACTGTCCTTTGTTAAGATGGGTGAAGCAGATAAAAGGTGCCTGAGAGGTAGTGGTGGAATTGGGAAACACAGTGATTGTGATTGCCTTGTTGCAGCCTCGCAAAAGACAGTTGCTGGTTCCAATTACCTAATTTCTTCCTTCCCAAGTTTCTCTGATAAAGAACCAATGAATCTGACATTTCTGGCCAGAATCCAAATGGGTCTGGGACAATCCTGTGGGAAGATGCAAGCAAAGCCCCTCCCAGTTGTTAACAGTGGATCAGATCCTTTCCACTGATTGTCTAGGGGGTCTTTCCTTCTGACAAGTATTTGAGGAACAGTGCTGAGTGTCTGACAATGTTTGACTATGGCTGGACACTTTGAATCTCTGTAAATGTTAAAGAGGTTTAGAGTTGCCAATGCCATGGCCAGCTGGATGATAGGAGGGTATTCCCCTCCTTTTGTTTTGATAACTGATTTTTTAGGACCCGATGGATCCGTTCTATGATGACTTGTCCCTGTGGGTGATGAGGGATACCTGTATGATGTGCAATATTCCATAACTGACAAAATGATTTAAAGCAAGAGCTAGCAAATGCTGGCCCATTGTCCATTTTAATCTGTTTGGGAATGCCTATGGTAGCAAAGGTAGAAAGTAGGTGGGCAGTGAAGTCCTTGGCTCTCTCTCCTGTATGTGTAATTTCAGTTTGCCAGACTGCATTGGCTTTCAAACCCCTGGGGTTAATTCCCAAAACCTGTAGTGCAGGTGTTTTAATTAGAGCAGAACAGGAAGAACAAGTTACTGAGAAAGTGAGCCATTTGCAATCCTCAGTGTGGAGGGGAATTGAAAGGAAACAGTCTTTGATATCTAAGGCTAGCAGAAGGATGTTAGCTGGGATAGCAGAGGCAAGGGGGAGACCCCTCTGCAGTGGCCCCCATATATGCATAGTTCTGTTAATGGCTTGCAGATCTTGTAAGAGACACCAACCTCCTGTTGCCTTTTTTATGACAAACACAGGGGTGTTCCAGGGACTGCGAGATGGATGGATGTGTCCCAATGAAAATTGTTCCTTGACTGAGTCTTGGAGAGCTTGTAATCCCCCCACCCCCACCCCCGGTAAGGGCCACTGCTCAATCCAGTCTGGATCATCTGACTTCCAGTCTAGATGAGGGAGAGCATATTCTGTAGTGACCCTCAGGATTGGGGGTGCTTCTTGCTGAGATGATGGAGGCCTCTCCCCCCAGTTAAATGGTCTATCTGGGCATGGTTGCTCTCATTTGGAGTGGCAATAACCACATCCAAAGCCTCCAAAATATCTCGACCTAGCAGATTGATATTAGTGGGTGCTATTAATGGGTGAATCTGACCTGTGTTTCCATCAGGTTCTTCCCATGTGTAAACATTTTTAGTTATATAAGATTGTGAGGATCCTCCTATTCCTAGAAGTTTAGGTCCTGGAAGCAAGGGCCAGTCAGGGGGTATTTCTTGCTGTTTTTTAATGGTTCTATCTGCCCCTCTATCTATCAAACATTTAAAAGGCCTCCCCCCAATTTTAATCATCAGTGCAGGATGTGAGCTTTCTGAAATAGGTGCTGCCCAGAGGGCGTGCACTGACTCTTCTTCCCCCTTTTTTCCCCTGGGCTAGGGGTTGCCCATCTAGGAGTTTAAAGGTGACAATTTTTTCCCATTGTTATCATAGTTTGAGAGGCAATCTTTCCTCCAATGATATCCTTTTTTACATCGGGAGCAGAAAACACGTGGGGGGCATTCAGGAGCCTCTCTGGGAGAGACTGGTGCTTTCGGGCACTGTCTTTTCCAATGACCTCTGTCTCCAGAGTGAAAACATTTCTCATTTGTGCTGACAGCAGCCGCAAAGGCTTGAGCTAGGTAATTAGCTTTGTGAGAAGCTGTGCCCATGTCCTGAGTTGCCACTATCCATCTGTCATAATGGTCATCTTTTTTTTTTTTTCAAAGCTAATTTTTATTGAAGTTTTGTGCATTTCATACAAAATTTCAAATCAAATCCAGACCTGTGCCCCCCTCAGTGCTCCCCCACCCCACCAGACCTTATGCATTCTGCCAAACATGTTTTTCATCTTTTTCTCAATCTCTCTCAAAATTCTTGATGCAGAAATTTACTATTTTAAGCAGTCGTTCACTGTTTCAGTCAGCTCACCCTGTACAAAAATCAACTCCAGCTTGTGGGTGGGCTACTGAGTCACAGGCAGGATGCCATAACTCATGCAGGCAGGGCAGGTACAGTTGAGGTGGTCTGGCACAGGGGCGGTTGGAAGAGGGTCTCAACTCTGAGCCTGCTTTTGGGGGTCCCCATCTCGGAGGGACCACACTTTGCCTTTGCAGAGTGAACAGAGGGTCGTGTTTATATCTGCTCTGGTCCCAGCGGGCAGCCTTGTGGGCAGGGCCCTGAGTTGCGGTCAGGACGCCATAACTCATGCGGGCAGGGCAGGTACAGCTGGGGTGGTCTGGCACAGGGGCAGCTGGAAGAGGGTCTCGACTCTGAGCCCTCTTTCGGGGGTTCCTGTCTCGGAGGTTCCGGGGCATGGGCTAGGTCAGGCATGACCCCCCCCCCACACCAATGGGAATTGGTGAGAATCCAAGTGGACTTCCTTTTGGAGAACCTTCAGAACAGAAAGAGGAGACTGACTTAGGCTTCCAATATCCAATATATAAACAAAATTGAAAACCTGAAACCTACACAAGTCAATACTCCATAAGAAAAAGGAGGAGGAAAGGGGAAAAAAAAAAGCATTGGAAGGATGCAAGCAAAACCATCCACTAATATAGTGAAAAGTCATTTGTGATTTGAACCACAAAAGGGAAACCCATATGTCAGGGACATGACGAAGGGACAACATGGGAAAGGCATACCATATTCCCACACCAGGCCTTACCAAACCTGGAGGAGATAGCTACAATAGGATCCCCTTGGAGGAGACCCAAGGAACAGAGCTTAGAGGAATAATTGCAGACCTACGCAGAGAAATTAAAGAAAATAAAGAAGAAGTCAGAGAACTAAAGAGAGAGAATGAAAAACTCAAAAATGACCTTGAGGGATACAATGATGAACTTCAGAAAGAACTAAAGGAACAGAATGACAAACTCCAGAAAGAACCAGAGAGAGAAAAAAACAAACTCCAAAAGGAAGTAGAAACACTGAAAAAGGAAGCCAACCAAAGAAGTAAGGAGCACCAAGAAGAGATTGAGAAGCACCAAGAAGAGATTGAGAAGCTCAAAAAGGAAATGGAAGTACTAAAGAAAACATAGGATGAAATGAAAAAGGAATTAGAACACTCATTCAATCAAGAAGAAAGGAAAGGAAAAAGCCTCAGAAGTAGAATGGAGGAAGCAAAACAAAGAATATCAGATCTGGAAGATAACACAGAGCAATTAAAAAGCTCAAATAAAGATTATGAAAAATTTAAAAATACACAAAAGTGGAACAACCAGGAAATATGGGACACTATGAAAAGATCAAACCTCCGCATCATAGGAATAGAGGAAGGAGAAGAATCTCAAGAAAATAGCATTGATCAGANTGGGGAGTGAGGCAAACATGGCTATATTTAAAAAGAAGTAGATGATCCTAAACATTTTCAGAGGGCTTTATTCCAATATTTAAGTGTATGGAAAGTTTGGATCCAGATATTAAAGGTGAAAATTTACTGCTTCACCAGAAGGTAGATAATAAGTTAATGAAATGCTGTGTCGCACTTGACACAGAGCATCAGTGTTAAGGTTTACACTTCAGTGTGTCTTAGAGAAATTTCAGACAAAACCCAGAATATTCTGTTCCCTTTATGGAGTTCTGCTAGCTAATTGAAATAGATACAGGTATAGCATGCATCCTATGCAGTTAAGTCCTCGAATACCATGGTTACTGCACACCGGAATCCATTTGGCACTTGCTTAAATACATTTGGTGACGTGGCATGCTGTCATCACCTGGTGCAATGTCTGCTGTCTGGCAGCTCCTCACCATTTTATTCTTCATATTTAATCAAAATATGTTTTTGATTGTCTGTACATTGGTTATTTTCAGATTGCTGAGCCATCTCTTCAGCCCATAATTTTTAAGTACTTTCAATATGGATCGAGTATCAGAAAAACCATAAATTATTTACTGCTGCTTCCTAGACACTCAAAGTGAGATCGTGAGAAAAAAATACACAAGAATCGGTAATTGCCTCAAATGTTAAACAAATCAATGAGGACTTAAACCTGTATGGTTTTCCAAAGGGAACATGCTGACTAAAAAGCGAAGGACAGATACAGGGAAAATTAGGCACAGACCATTACAAGCTACAGGTAATTAGAAGAAAACACACTGTTCCCAAGAAAAATGAATTAAAATATATTCTAGCAATGAAAAAGTTAGGAGCAAGGTACTAAGTAGGAAATCAATATCAGGAGACTTTTAATCAATTAACAATAATATCATCATTAAGAATTCATTTGCATATGAGTCTCAGCTCAAAGTTCTTTTTTAATCAATAGAAGATCATGAATTTTGTCAGTTTTGATGAAAGTTAGTTGAAATCTAAGAATAAAATCTTAGATTTATATGTCATGTCTGTGCTGTGACTCATTGATTTCTACTGTTGCCCTAATAAATTTAAATTTATTACTATCTTTTAAAAGTTCCTGCATGATCTGGGATGGGGTGGGGTGGGATGGGGGGAAGGGAAGGGAAAATATGCCTGAACTGAATTGGAAAATGATGTATGAAATACACAAAGCATCAATAAAAAAAATAAAGTTAAAAAAAATCAACTCCAAGTGGATCAAAGATCTCAACCTAAAACCTGAAACCCTGAAGGTGATAGAAGAAAAAGTCGGCAACAACCTACAAGATATAGGCAAAGGAAAAGACTTTCTTTTTATTTAATTAATTTATTTATTTTTGTATGTGCATGAATGTACTGTCTGCATGTAGGTCTGTGCACCTGTGTCATGCAATGCTGCGGAGGTCAGAAGAAGGTCTTAGATTCCCCTGGAACTGGAATTCTCCTAGAATTGGAGTTACAGACGGTTCTCAGTCGCCATGTGGGTGCTGGGCATCGAACCTGGGTCCTCTGAAAGAGCAGTCGGTGCTCTTAACCGCTAGGCTATCTCTCCAGCCCAGGAAAAGACTTTCTAAATCAAACAGCAGCTGCATGGGAAATAAGGACAACAGTTGACAAGTAGGAACTCATCAAACTCAAAAGCTCTGTACAGCTAAAGAAACAATCAGGGAAGTAAAGAGAAAACCCACAGACTGGGAGGAAACCTTCACATCTGACAGCATTAACGTCCAGAATATATAAACTAAAAAACTAAAAAGAAAATAAATGACCTACTCAAAAGATGGAGTAAAGAGATTATCAGAGGCTTCACCAGTGAGGAAGTAAAGATGGCTGAGAAACATCTTAAAGGGGAATCTCCCAAGAACACCTGAAGCACAGGTAGGAGCTGGGTGCTTCAGCCAGGGGGATTGTTTGATTTGATTTCATTGTCTTTGGCTCTTGATTGGCTTGTGCAGCTGTGGGGGTGGAGTTGTCCTCCCAGCTGGTATAAAAGGTGGGTTTGTGTGAGTCTTGAGATGGGGGATCGCCCATGACCACCTGAAGCACGCTAGGAGCTGGGTGCTTCAGCCAGGGGAATTGTTTGATTTGATTTCATTGTCTTTGACACGATTGGCTGGTGTAGCTGTGGGCGGAGTTGTCCTCCCAGTTGGTATAAAAGGTGGGTTTGTGTGAGTCTTGAGATCAGGGATCTCCCCAGACCACTCGAAGCACAGGCAGGCTAAACAGCCAAGTGGATTCTTTTGAGAACCTTCAGAACAGAAAGGGAAGAGTGAGTTAGACTTCTAATAGAAAGCCTAAAGCTTAGACCAGTCAACACTCCATAAGCAAGGAGAAAAGGAGAAAAACAAATCAAACAATGAAGGCATCTGAACGAGGCAAGCAACGCAAGCCTTCAACACAGTGAAGAGGCATTTGGGATTCACACTGGAATACAGGCAAAGAAAAACCCATATGCCAGGGCCACGAAGAAGAAACAACATGGGAAAGTGCAGGATAATTACACACCAAGCTCTACCAACCTTGTGGAAGATTCCTACAGTGGGATCCCCCTGGGGATGGCCCAGGACACAGATATTAGAAATACAGTTGTGAACATACTTAAATAAGTCCAAGACTATAAAGAGCAAATCAAAGAATTAAGAAAAGAGAATGAAAAACTCAAGAAGGACCTAGAGAGAGAGAATGACAACCTCTGGAAGAAAGTGGAAACTCTGAAAAGATCCCATGTTGAAAAAGATAAAGAAACCAACCAGCAAAGCAAAGAGATACAGGAAGGGATTGAGAAGCTCCAAAAGGAAGTAGAAATACTAAAGAAATCAGAAGAGGAAATGAAAAAGGAAATCAAACACTCATCCAATCAAGAGGAAAGGAATGGAAAAAGCCTCAGAAGCAGAATGGAGGAAGCAGAACAAAGAATATCAGACCTGGAAGATAACACAGAACAACTAAAAACCTCAAGGAAAGATTATGAAAAATTTAAAAATACACAAAAGTGGAACAACCAGGAACTGTGGGACACTATGAAAAGATCAAACCTCCACATCATAGGAATAGAGGAAGGAGAAGAATCCCAAGAGAATGGTATTGATCAGATCTTCAACAGAATAATAGATGAAAATTTCCCCAAACTAAAAAAAGACAAACCAATACAAATACAAGAAGCACATAGAACTCTGAACAGACAAGATCAGAAAAGAAACTCCCCATGCCATATCATAGTTAAAATTCTAGATGCCCCCCCAAAAAGACAAAATTCTTAAAGCCACAAGAGAAAAACAACAAGTGACTTATAAGGGGAATCCTATCAGAATTACAACTGACTTCTCCATGCAAACTATGAAAGCAAGAAGAACGTGGAGCAAATCATTCCCAGCGTTAAAGGACAATAGATGCCAACCCAGGTTACTATACCTAGCAAAAATGTCGATTATAGTTGAAGGAGAGAGAAAAATCTTCCATGACATAAACAAGATGAAAGAATACATGTCCAGAAAACCAACCCTTCAGAGAATACTTGAAGCAATTCAAAGGATGGAAGAAAGGAGCAACCATCCCCAGGCACCTAGAAAGAGAAATCAATAAAAGCATAACTGCAGAAGTAGAAACCTAAACCAAAATCACAAAATGTGAAAGGAAGCAACACAAACCTATCAGTCATAACCTTAAATATTAATGGACTAAATTCCCCAATCAAAAGACATAGACTGGGAGATTGGATTAGGAAACAGAACCCACCAATATGCAGTCTACAAGAAATGCATCTTACCTTCAAGGACAGGCACCACCTTAAAGTGAAAGGATGGAAAAATATATTCCAAGCAAATAGTACCAAAAAGAAAGCAGGTGTTGCTATTTTAATATCAGACAAAATATACTTCAAAGTAAAAGAAATCAGAAGAGACAAAGAAGGCCATTACATTTTTATCAAAGGAACAATACACCAAGAAGATTTCACAATTATGAATATATATGCACCAAACTCTGGTGCTCCAAACTTTATAAAGACAATTCCCCAGGACCACAAGGCACAGATTAACCCTAGTACACTCATAGTAGGGGACTTCAATACCCCACTGAGCCCTTTGGACAGGTCAATAGGACAAAGAATAAACAGAAAGATATCTGAACTGAATGAAATGATACACCATATAAACCTCACAGACATCTACTGAATATTCCACTCTAATACCAGATAATACACGTTCTACTAATCATCCCACAGAACATTCTCCAAAATCACCCACATAGTGGGACACAGAAGAAACCTCCACAAATACAAGAAGAATTGAAATAATTTTATGCATTCTATCAGACCACAGTGCAATAAAGCTTAATATCAACACCAGGATAAGGCCTACTAGCTACAAGAACACATGGAGACTAAACAACACTGTCCTGAATAATGAATGGGTCAAGGAAGAGATAAAGAAATAAAAGAATTCCTGGAACTGAATGACAATGATAATACAACACAACAAAAGCTATGGGATACTTTAAAAGCAGTCCTAAGAGGGAAGTTTATAGCACTGGGTGCCTACATTAGAAAAACAGAAAGAGCACAAGTGAACAATCTAACACTGCAGCTAAAAGCACTTGAGAGGAAACAACAGATGAACCCTAAATGCAACAGACAGGAAGAAATAACAAAAATCAGAGCAGAAATCAATGAAATAGAATCAAAGAAAACAATACAAAAAAAAATCAATCAATCCAAAAGTTGGTTCTTTGAAAGAATAAACAAGATAGACAGGCCTCTAGCCCAGTAAACCAAAAGAAAGAAGGACCAACTCCAAATCAATACAATCCATGATGAAAAGGGAAATATCACAACAGGCAACGAAAAGATCCAGAAAATCATACAGGAATAGTTCAAAAACCTATACTCTACCAAATTTGAAAACCTAGAAGAAATGGATGGATATCTGAAATCCTGGGAATCACCAAAGCTCAACCAAGAAGAGATCAACAGCTTAAACAGATCCATAGTATATGAAGCAATTAAAGATGTAATAAGAAACCTCCCAACTAAACAAAGCCCAGGCCCAGATGGTTTCACGGCAGAATTCTATAAAACATTTCAAAAAGACTCACAACCATTATTACTCAAATTGTTTAGAAGTATACAAACAGAGGGAATTATCTCAAATTCCTTCTATGAAGCCAGCATCACCCTATTACCAAAATGAGGCAAAGATACAACCAAAAAGGAGAACAATAGACCCATGTCCCTAATGAACATAGATGCTAAAATTCTAAACAGGATACTGGAAAATTTCATACAGACCCACATCAAGAAGATCATCCATCATGCCCAAGTTGGATTAATACCAGAGATGCAAGGATGGTTCAACATACGAAAATCAATAAACATCATCAAGCACATAAATGGAATGAAAGACAAAAAACACACCATCATCTCAATTGACATGGAAGAAGACTCTGGCGTAATCCAGCATCCCTTCATGCTTAAAGTCCTAGAGGGAATTGGCTTGGAGGGATCATTCCTCAATGTAATCAAAGCAATATACAGGAAACCCATCATCCTCAATGGGGAAACGACAGAAGAATTCCCTTTAAAGGTAGGAAATTGGCAAGACTCCCCCCTGTCACCACTCCTCTTCGATGTAGTGCTTGAAACACTTGCTAGAGCAATAAGGCAAGAAAAGGAAATTAAAGGAGTACTAATTGGAAACGAGGAATTCAAGCTATTCTTTTCTTGCTGGCGATATGATTGCTTAATTAAGGGATCCTAAAAACTCTACCAGAAAACTCCTAGAAATGATTAAGAGCTTCAGTAAAGTGGCAGGATACAAAATTAACCTAGAAAAATCAGTAGCCTTTCTTTACACAAAGAACAAGCAACTGAAGAAGGAATTCAAGGAGACCTTCCTCCTCACAATAGCCTCAAAAACAATAAAATACGTAGGAAAAACCTAACCAAAGACACTAAAGATATCTAAAGCAAAAATTTTAAACCCTAGAAAAAAGAAATTGAAGAAGACATCAGAACATGGAAAAACCTCCCATGCTCATGGATTGGGAAAATCAATATAGTAAAAATGTCCATTCTACCCAAACTCTTGTATAGGTTTAATGCAATCCCAATCAAAATCCCCAAGAGTTTCTTCACAGGCCTGGAAAAATAATGTTCTTAATTTCCTTTGGAGAAACAAAAGACCCCAAATAGTCAAAACAACCCTGAATGAAAAGACCAATACAGGGGGGAATCTCTATACCAGACTTCAAACTATACTACAGGGCTATAGTCATAAAAACAGCCTGGTACTGGCACAAAAACAGACCTGTTGACCAATGGAACAAAACTGAATATCCAAACTTGAGCACATACAATTTCAGCCATCTCATATTTGACATGAGGACCCAGAAGACACAATGGAGAAAAGACAGCATCTTCAGCAAGTGATTTTGGCAAAACTCGATCACCACTTGTAGAAGAATGAAAATTAAACCCCTACCTCTCCCCCTGTACAAAAGTCAACTCCAGATTGATTAAAGACCTCAATGTGAAACCCCAAACTCTGAAGGCAATAGAAGTAAAAGTTGGCAACAGACTACAAAACATAGGCGTAGCACAAGACTTCCTAAATCAGACAGCAGCTGCACAAGAATTAAGGTCGACAATTGACAAATGGGACATCATTAAACTTAAAAGCTTCTGTACATCAAAAGAAACTATCAAGGAAGTGAAGAGAAATCCCACAGAGTGGGAGGAAACCTTCACTGCAGAAACATCTGACAAAGCATTGCTTTCCAGAATATATAAACTACTCAAATAACAAAGAAGAAATAAAACAAATGACCCACTTGATAGATGGAGCAAAGAGCTGAACAGAGACTTCACAAGTGAGGAATTAGAGATGGCTGGGAAACATCTTAAGAAGTGTTCAACATCATTAATAATTTAGGAAATGCAAATCAAAACCACTTTGAGATTTCATTTTACTCCAATAAGACTGACTAGGATCAAGAAAACAAATGATACCAAGTGCTGGGGAGGTTGTGGGGAAAGGACTACACTCATCCACTGCTGTTGGGAATGTAAACTCGTACATCCACTATGGAAAGCAGTGTGGAGAACCCTTAGAAGACACAAAATGAGCCTGCCATTTGACCCAGTCATACCACTCCTGGGTATATACCCACAAGACTCACCTTACTGCAGAGATACATGCACAGCTGTTTATTGCAGCTCTGTTCACAATAGCAAAAAGCTGGAACCAGCCCAGGTGCCTCTCAACTGACGAGTAGATAGAGAAAATGTGGTACATGTACACAATGGAGTTCTATGCAACAGTAAGGAAAGATGACATCATGAGATTTGCAGGTAAATGGCTGGAGCTAGAAGATATCATGCTGAGTGAAGTAACACAGTCCCAGAAAAACAAATGACAAATGGTCAGAAAAATTGAAAATTTATCAATAGGATTGAAACACAGAGTTTTCCATTTATATCCCAGAAAGGATAGTACCCCACCTCCCCCCTCCCTCTTTTTTTTTTAGGTTTTTGTTTTGACCTATAGATTCCTAAGTTGTATTACACGTACCCATAAGCAGGAGCCACGGCATAAGCTTTCATTACATTTACCCAAACTGGTTCTCATTGACTGTATGCTACTTATTTGGGAAGGAAATTTAAGCTTAGTTCCTTTAACTTGTCCTACAAGTAAAGAAAGTGTTATAATGTGATATTGTGTTATTCAGAAAAAATATATAGGCCATTTGTATACCTTAACCCGATACAAATTATAAATAAGACCAATTAACATTTTATATTCCCGATTAGTTCAATTGTATTACCATTTCCACCAAGACCTACACCTAAATTTAATTAATCTAAACAATTCACTAAGCCATTGAAATATCCTATACTTGGTGGATAAAGCTTGGGCAGAGTTGAGAACCTGCTAAATAAATTTTACCCAATAAACACTTTGCTCTTTAATGCTTTATGACTGGACTAAGACTTCTACTTATTTAGTAAGTAAAAATTTAAGCTTAATTCTTTTAAATTGTCCTACAAGTAAAAGAAAGTGTTACACTGTGATGTTGAGTATTTCAGAAAAATATAGAGCCCAACCCAATACTAACTATGAATAAAACAACTAGCATTTTATATTCCCAGTTAGTTCAAATGTCAGTATCTAGCTCCTTTTCTTTTTTCCCAGCACAAGATTCCTGCATATAAAACCAATTTGCAAGCAGTTGTGTCCCAGCCCACAGAGCCCAAGGCTCCCACCATCCAGCTGGAGGGGCTTGAATGTTCAATCAAGTTGATCAAATAAGTGTCCAGACTATACTGTCATAGTTTTACCGTTCACCCCAATCGCCGCTCCTACAATATACCACTCCCCCTCTTCCACAGATTGTTCCTTAGGCTTAGAGATGGGGCACAGGTGGACAAGAAGCACAACAGTCTACTTTGTCTGGAGATGTCGTCTTGGACTCTAATCAGTTCTGGCTGTTTCCTTTCATGGGCTGCCCGATTGCCCAGGGACAGGCTTCCAATCCTACTAATGAAGCACAAGTGGTTAGATATATATGTATTTAAACATTGCTAGTTATTATGGTACGTTACTTTGGTATAGACACATATGTCTGGATGGTATCTTAATCCCTGAATTACTTTTCTTTTTCCCCCTGAGAGAGATGACAAGGCCTTACTGTGGCATACATATCTCCTAATCGCTAGAAGGTATAAGCTTGTGGCAACATCCTCGAGTTATTTGTCCAAGGAGAGAGCTAATAATCAAATAAAGTTGGGATATACAGACATATGGCTGCCTCTGCTGCACAGTATCATCAAGCAGTTGGGGTGTAGCTGATGTTGGTGGCAGAGTTTTGCTTGACTCAAGGAGACTACCCTTTGCTTTATTAGTTCAGTGGCCTTTGGTAACACTCTCTGGTATTCCAGAGACCAACTGTATACTTGTAAGTGCAATCTCGATACAATCCTCCCATGGTTACATTAGGTCATTGACAGCAGGGCAGACCTTACCACCTCTTTTCTTGCAGATATCCCAGTTTACAGGCAATAAGCCTTAACCTTTTTTTGGGGGGGGGGGCTTGGGTCCCCTGGCTAGCATCTCCTTGGCAGAATAATCCGATGCTGCTTTCAGTGCTCTCTTGTATTAATTATATGAACTACTTAAAGTAGTGTTTATTCAGAAACAAACACAATACTTTAGTAGACAATAATCCTTTTTACAGTTCCTAAGTATATTAGTCAATTGAAGAAAGCCGTTTTTCCAGTTTTATAAGAGATTACTTCCATACCAGTCAGCTCATCCCTCATCTGTGGATGCTAGCACCAATTACCTAATTGTATGGCAAACTGAGCAACGTCAAGGTGATCTGAAAACAACTGTGCCCTTATATTTTGAATCCCTTAAAATGTAATAAATAAATAAAAATTCATTTCAGAAAAAGTGTTCAACATCATTAATAATTAAAGAAATGCAAATTAAAACCACACTAAGTGGGGGCTGGAGAGATGGCCTAGCGGTTAAGAGCACCAACCGCTCTTGCAGAGGACCGGGTTCGATCCCCAGCACCCACATGGCAGCCGAGAGCCGTCTGAAACTCCAATTCCAGGAGAGCTCCAGCTCCAGGGGAATCTGAGACCCTCTTCTGACCTCCGCGGCATTGCACGACACGGGTGCACAGACCTGCATGCAGACAGTACATTGATACACATATAGAAATAAATAAATAAAAAAAACAAAACAAAACAAAACAAAAAAACACACTAAGTTATCATTTCACTCCAATAAGACTAGCCAAGATCAAGAAAACAAAAGACACCAAATGGTGGAGAGGTTGTGGGAAAGGTGAACACTCATCCACTGCTGGTCGGAATGTAAACTGGTACAACCAATGTGGATAGCAGTGTGGAGAATGCTTAAAAAACTCAAAATGAGCCTACCACCTGACCCAGCCATACCACTCCTGCGTATATACCCACAAGATGCATCCTACTGCAAAGATACATGCACAGCCATGTTTATTGCAGCTCTCTTCACAATAGCAAACAGTTGGATCCAACCCAAATGCCCCTCAACTGATGACTGGATAACAAAAATGTGGTACATCTACACAATGTAGTTCTATGCAGCAGTAAAGAAAGATGACATCATGAACTTTGATGGTAAATGGATGGAACTTGAAGTCATTATGCTAAGTGAAGTAACACAGTCACCCCCCCCCAAAAAAAGGCAAATGGTTTCCCTCATTTGTGGATTCTAACACCAAATCCCCAGTTGGCAGACAAATTGAGCAACTTTATTACTATATTTCTCTGTATCTGAAAGCAGCTGTGCTATTCCAATGTGAATCTCTTAATGGGCTCCAGAATTTTCCTACCACTTGTATTCACACATTGTAAAAAAAAGATTGTAAAATTACACATCTTTTTTACCTGCATGCAACTTTACTGTTAAAATGTGAATCTTTAAGTCTGTTTAGGTATTAACCTATAGTTTATTTTCAGAATTTGTAATTTTGATTTATGTGTGGAATGTATATATGCAAATTTTGGAATAATATAAAATTAAAGAGAACAATAAAGAGAGAAAAATCTATTCAAATACTGAACAAAACAGTAAACTTGTGCATTGAAAAGGTTATAAAAGACTGAGAAAAGGATGCAAAACAAGACTTAACATGTATGACACAATCCATGAGGTCTGGTGGGAGGGCAGGGGGACATAAGGAGTGGGCATGGATGGGGGAATGAGTCTAAATTTGATTAAGAAATGTTTTTATGAATTGCACTCAATAAAAATAAAAAATAAAAAAATAAAAATAATAAAACACTTAAAAAAGAGAAAAAGAAAAATGATATCTGAAATACAGAAAACATCAATAAAAACACGAAAAATAAAACATAAAATCATTCGGAATGACTTAATATAAAAATAATAATGCTCTCAATTGTTATGTGTATAATCCTTTTTCCAAATAATATTAGAAGTATTACTTGTGCTTATGAAGCACACCTTGACTGCTGTTTCTCATGTGGGAATTCCAAAGACAGTCTCTGTAATTATAGAGGTGTAGAGCGTCATGGAACATGGGGCTCCATGTATGTTTTGAGAGAGGGATAACTGCATGACAGAAAGATATTTTTATTTTTTGAGTTCTTTAAATTGAATTTGTTCTTTGAAAGTTTCATGTGTACATAATTATATTGCATTGTAATTCTTTTCTCCCCCACTGTCTCTGATCCCTTTCCCACCCTGTTGGTCCCACTACCGTTCTCTACAAGATTATTTCCCACCATTTATATTTTTTTGCTTGGTTTTGTGTCCCACTGTGTTTAACCAGCACCATCTCTGTGACTGTGGTTTTGGAATTACCCATTGGAACTTGGTCGATCCAGTGGTCAGAGCACATCAGAAGAAAACGACTTTCCCTTTCCCAGAATCCATCAGTAGTCAATAAGGAAAGAATAGGCCTTATAAGCCTTTCTCCAATCCATGTTGACAGGCCCAGAGTAGATCACTCCAGCTGCTGTCAAGTCATGTCTGTAGTGTAGAGCTCAAAGCAGTGTTCTAAATGCAGGTACAAATGTTGGAGGAGTTAGAGATCTGACCTGGTGTGTGTCTACCTAGGAAAGTTAGGTTGAGGGAAACTGGGTTGAGGGATGCTAGGGAGATGGAAGTTAAGGAGAGAAATGAGTTCTCTTGCATCATATTAGTATATTACCTTTCCTAGTCATGGTGTAAGTTCAGTCAAGTCATTTCTAACCTTGTAAAGATTGCCACGAGGCAACTAATCCACATTTTTTTCCATACAAGTACATACATTTACAAACACAAGAAGTGTAGGCTCTTCTGTAATTCTAATTGCTATTGTCTCTTTCCATCACTCCTTCCTGATCTTCCCAACCCCTGTGTTGAGATTTCGATCTTCTACTCACCATTCTCAGTAGATTAATTCATTTTTCAACAGTATTTACTGCACATTATCTTAATCTCTTTCTTATACTTCAGCCCATGTATTCAATTAATTATCAGCTCATCTACTTCAAAGCCTCTTTAAAATGGAATCAGGTATAAGTAAACCACAAAGCATACAACATCAAATCACTGCATTGTTGAAGAATCCTCTCTAATTCTGAAGTCACTTTCAGTGCTTCTAACATCATTCTGCAAACTGTATAAAAATGATAACTGAAAATTTTATGGCAAGTCTTAAAATATCTTCTCTTCTCTGTTGTCAAAAAATTTCTCAATAAGTTTTCTCTTTACCCTATTATAATATAAATGAGTGGGCCCCTCCCATCTCTGAACAGACTCCAAACTATCATGTGAGTGTGCACAAGGTTACCTCTGCTTCCAGGAAGCTTTACTCAGTTTCCCCAAGCTGAGGTAATTCTCCCTTCTTCTGGGCATGAATAATATTTTATTTCCAAATAAGATCATTTTGTTTCTTCCTGTGCAATGAAATATGCTATTGTCTTGTGATTCATTTGTAAGATTCATAAAAGCAGAGGTTATAGTCTACAGCCGAGTAGAAAATTTTAATGAATATTTTTAAATTAATGCTTTCTATTTAACAATTCTTCATTAAAACTTTAACAAAGATTTATCAGATTGAACAAATTCCAACTAATATGTAAAATCTTAAAAATCCTAGGTCTGCTAAATTGCTTGCATTTTAAAGAAAAGATGTTAAAGGCATCTGTTGTTAGACTTTGAATCCTTCCTCCTTTCTCTCCCTTCTTCCTTCCCTCCTTCCCTCCTTTCCTTCCCTTCCTCTCCTCTCCTCTCCTCTCCTCTCCTCTCCTCTCCTCTCCTCTCCTCTCCTCTCCTCTCCTCTCCTCTCCTCTCCTCTCCTCTCCTCTCCTCTCCTCTCCCTCTTTCCACCCCTTCTCCTTCTCTCTTTTTGTTGTTCTGACAAAGTTTTGTTATGTGGCCCAGGCTGGCTTTGGACTTAATGTTTTCTCTTTCCTCAGCATTCCAAGTCCTGAGATTACAGGCAGCATTTTCTGGCTCACTTCCTTTTTAAATAAACATGTGCTAGCATTTAATTTATTTTATTTTAGTGTGTGGTATGTGTGTGTGTGTGTGTGTGTGTGTGTGTGTGTGAGAGAGAGAGAGAGAGAGAGAGAGAGAGAGAGAGAGAGAGGACAACTTAACGGAGCTCATTCTCTCTTAGCTCGTGGGTTTTAGGAATCCAACACAGGTCATGGTCTTTCCAGGGTGAGCCATTTCCGGCCGCCCCCCGAACCCCCTGTTCATTTATTCTACTTTCTCTTACTGGCACCAAAGCTTTCTTGGAAAAACCCCAGTTATTGTATATTATTCATTTCGAATTGAATTTCCTTCCTACTGGATTGGTTCCAGAGGTAGAGTAAAATGCAGAAACATAGGAAATAGAACTTTTTCTGCTCTGTTAACCATTATGATGAGTTCAGTGACAATCAATGAATATATCAGAGCCAATATGACTCAAGGAGATTTTTCTGGGATTGAGAAGGTGTTTATGACAGACCAGATGAAGCTGGGGTACTATGGCCATTTCCCACCAGATTTTTGTTTTGCTTTGATTGTTTGTTTGTTTGTTTGTTTGTTTTGAGACAGGGTCTCCTATAGCCCCAGCTAGTCAGAACCCACTATGTAGACCAGGCTGGCCTTGATCTCACAGAGATTCTCCTGTCTCTGCCTCCTGAGTGCTCAGATTAAAGGTATGCGCCAGCCACCACTCCTGGCTCCACCAAGCTTTTGAATTGTGCCAAAATATCAAATAACAAAGCAGAAGGCTGCATTGTATTGGGTAAAAGTTGTCCTTTTGATGGCATAGCTCAAGGATAACTATTACCCAATAATGGGAAATCTTGATGGCCTGAGCCTCCAGAGTAGTCTTCCAATATGTTGCAAAGTTCTGCCAGGGAAGCTTGACCCATGGTGACATCATTAATGTGGGGGAAGGAGAACACAGTGCTACAAATATAGGAATGGGCAGTAATGCCAGCAAGCTTCTCCCTTTGCAAAATTCTTTTAGTGCTCTCAAAGCTGGTGTCTGCACACTGGAGTCAGGTGGAGCCTAAAATGCCTCCTAACACCCCTGGTCCCCCAGAGCCAGAGGTGATGCAATAGAATGCTGATGGAGAACATTTCTATTTCTCCATGTCTTTTGTGGCCAAACTAACAACCGTGAAGTGGTACATGGACTTTTCTCCTTTCTACTACTATGTATCTTCTCACTTGCCTCTAATTGGAAGAATCAGTTTTATTTCTTTTCCACAAAGATACCAACACTCAAGGAAGCCTGGGAATCCAGCTTTAGCTTTCTAGTCATTGCCGTATAGGAACATGCCCTGGAAGGAAAGGGGAATAGATGCCAAGTGGCAATTTCTCCCCGGGAGTTTGAGGTGCATTTCATTCACTTGAAATCAAAAGATTTTGATGAACAGGGAGGATTTTAGTTTTATAGGTGAATTTCTGAGTGCTTGAATCTCAAACAGTATAACCTGATACAACCATTTATGCAAAATAATTCAGGAATTATCTGGGGTCAACTTCCTAAAATACAGTATCAGTTATAGCATAAATCCCTTTTTAAATATTTGTTGAGATTTTGAGCACTCAAAATCGCAAAAGGACTTCTTGATTCTTTCAGTGAAATTTCATTTTTCTTCCAGTTGTAAAATCACAGGTTGTGTTTTTTTTTAAAGCTCGTGAAATTTCCATCAAGTATTATAAAGGAAGAAAACTGCTGTGCAAGTCAAACATGATCAGTTTGTCAAGGGCCAACTGGGATATAGAATTGTTGTTATTTCTTTTCCAGTTATACCCTTAATGATTAGACTTCTCTTGATATTGTACTTTTAGCTTTATTAGATTAAGGACACATTATAATAATTGTAATACAATAACATATTCATTGAATTTTATCAGCGAAACACAATAACTGCTACATAAATTTCACTGATAGGAATAGTCATAGAAAAGAAACTAGTGTGTATTAGGGAGATGGCTCAGTCAGCAAAGTGTTTGCTCTAGAAGCATAAGGATCTGAGTTCAATTTTCAGCACCCATAGAAAACAGCTGGGGGGGTGGTGTGTACACAGACCAGAAATCCCAGGGTTGGTATTTAGAGACAGAAGCTATCAGGATGAATCAGTGAACTGTGGGTTCAGTGAAAGATCGTGTTTCAAGACATACCCTGGCATGGTGCACAGGCCTTCAACCCTGGAATTTGGGAAGCAGAGATAGGCAAATTTCTGTGAGCTCAAGGCCAGCCTGCTATTCATAGCAAATTCCAGGCCATGCAGGTATATACATGGTAAAATTTTGTCTAAATTTTTTTAATTAAGTGTGGTAAAGTGGAGAACAACTGAGGAAAACACCTGATCCTGACCTCTGGCCTTGGTATTCATGAGCACACATGTGTGTGTACACATGTACACTTGAGTGTACACGCACTAGCAAGTTCACACACAAAGGAAAAACCAACAAGTGTGCACAAAAGAGAGATGTCCAAGAACTTCTATTCAGGATCAATACCATTTCTAGAATGTGTATCATGAAAGACAGATATCATTAACCTAACTTAGAGTTTCATATTCAGGTACTGCAGCACCTTACTGAATTGAATGAATTAAACTTTTGGAAGATATTGGGAAGATTTGAATGGAATCCAAGAATTTGATCCCTACCTCATGTGATTTCACAGATGTAGGATAATATTGTGTACCAATAAGACACTCAGCCAATAAATATTTGGAAACTATAGGTTCTGTGTTTACAAATATTCAATTAATTAGGTTAATTCTTCTGGGTTCAAGAAAGAAAGCTTATATAATTTGCAAATGGGGTAGATATCAATATCTGTCAAAATTTTGAATTTATGGCTCACATTAGAAAAAAATGTATTTTATTCGAATGTGACAAACTGACAGAAGGAATGTGTAATAACGTGTCATTTAAGGCTACCTTATGCTTTTCATCTTAGAAAGGTTGCAGTCTGACTATGATATGAAAAACCTACGTGAAGATGAATACAAAGTTGAAAATTGGCAAATAAAAGTTAATACTCTTGGACGGTTCCTCAGTGAAATCCTAGAATTGTAATTATATGTCGTGATGAGTAGCTACTTCCCTGAAAATATAGTTTAATATGACTGTAATTTGTTTAGTTTCTGCTTCTTATGTTTTATACCACTACAATGTTATTCTGTCACTTACAATCATGTGTGATTAGTAAACAGACAGAATCTGACACAACACTTCCATTCCAAATTCTCTTCTTATCCGATGTTTTATTTAATAAAGTGGAAAAGCAAACACTTTTTTCATTAGAGGCCTCTTTTCAGTGGAAAGTAGAATACAGAGAGCCATGGGACATGTAGATAGGTGACATTCCTACCAGATACATAGCGTGTTAGGATCCATGGATCTTATCATTTGTGAGCAAGGATACACCTTGAACATCTGAAGATTTTAATATGGTGCTAGTGAGGTAAATGCCCTATGCTTTGCATCTTTTAGGCATTATTGAGAATCAAAAAAGTGATTTTCTTTGCTGGGGTGGAGACTTCTCCTAGTTTGTTGTCATACCTGTGTAAAAGATTGTGTTTCACTCTTTTCATAATCATGACAATTTCTTTGTGTGGACTCTTATGTCTCCACTCAGTACTGCCTGCAATGAACAGATGAAATGCTATGGCATGAACAAAGTGAAATTATGAAAGTCACTTAGGATTTTAAGAGTCCTGTCAAGAGCCTCATTTCCCACACCTGGATTCTAGTTGCAAAATAAGACCAAAAGGAAAGGGAGGCGGATGAAAATATTCACTTTACTATTGGTATTGGTCTCAATTGCCAATGAGAATCATATCTGAAGGTAAGCCAGAATCTTGGTAATGAGACTCAAAAATATGATAGAATGACCAGCAGTTAAAGCTTTTATCTCTGCATCTTCAGAGCCCAGGTCAATTATTTGAACATAGTAGTCAATATTCCTTAGATTGTGACTTATGATCACAGAAATCACAGTGAAACATATTATCTTGTAGAACTAATATTTCCTGACAAACTATTTTAAGAGAACCCATATGCTATGGGTAGTCCCACTTTTTCTTCTTTTGAGTAGAGTTTTAGATTTTTATATAATATGCTTTTATGGTAGTTAGGTCCCTTCCCCTAGATTTACATCCGGCATCTTCAAAGGAGAAGCTTAGCCCAGAAGAACCAATTTTATTCTAAACCTTTCGATCTGATTAAGAACTCACCTGGGAGAAGAATGAGGGAAGCGGGAAATCACAGGCAGACCTTGTTTCCCACAGAAGAAAACATCAACAGGCTTTTTGTACGTGTGTGTCCAAGTTTATGTATGTGCGAACCTGTGCATATGCATGTGGAATCCACAGTTCAATGTCAGGAGTCTTCCTCAGTCCCTCTCCACCTTAGTTTTTGAGACAGAGTTTCTTTTCTTTTTTTTTTTTTTTTATTTATTTCTGTATGTGTATGAATGTACTGTCTGCATGCAAGTTTGTGCACCCGTGTCGTGCAATGCCGCGGAGGTCAGAAGAGGGTCTCGGATTCCCCTGGAGCTGGAGTTCTCCTGGAACTGGAGTTTCAGACGGTTCTCGGCCGCCATGTGGGTGCTGGGGATCGAACCCGGGTCCTCTGCAAGAGCGGTCGGCGCTCTTAACCGCTAGGCCATCTCTCCAGCCCACTCAGCATTTCACATAAAATTACAGGTCATCATTTTATCTTAAACTAGTTAGAGTGTTAGTTGTAGTTCCAAGGTTGAATCTTATTACAAATAAGACTCAGGTCTTGAATTTATATTGAGTACTATGAACTGGGCACTGGCAATGAAAAATAAAATTTGTGTTTTCTACTTTTAATGTATTTCTACTCCAGGAAGGAGGCAGATTTCAGTCAGAACTAAAATAAAGACATCATCAAGATGAACTTCAGAGAGGGGATCCTGAGTCGGAGCAGGGGAACCTGGGACTCCATCTAACAGAAGGAATATCTGAGATAAAACCCAAAGGTCAGTAGGAATTGATCAGTTTGACAAGTTAAGGAAAGTTCTTCCTGGTATTCAGAGAAAACTTGCATCAGTGTCCATGTTGGAGAGGTTGAGCAGCTGTGAACTGATCACCAGCTGTAACCCACGCTTATTTTGTCCTAAAAGGTGGTAACAAAGTGTTTTGTGTAGGTTAATTTCCTTTT
>VZQC01003255.1:37811-207912 GCA_009823505.1 Rhizomys pruinosus | reverse complement strand
TAAGGAAGGAGATCACAAATAAATAATAGAGACAGACAGATAGATAGATAGAATATAGATGACTGATTGATATAGAGATGATAGATAGATAGATAGATAGATAGATCAATAGAGACAGAAGACAGAGAGACAGACAGACAATAAGGACAGGAGATAAGAGGTGGAAAGAAAAAGAGTAAGAAGTATGGGGGAAGGATGGGAGGATTGCTTTCAGTGTTCTAGTCTACAAGACAGTTTAAGTTTCCTGTTCATTGCATTTTAAATAGCTACATGTCTCCAGCCCCCAAATCCTGTTTTTTTAAAATTTATTTATTTATATATTTTTTATCAAATCTAGACCCGTGTCCCCCCCATCCCCCCACCCCATCAGAGCTCATGCATTCTGCCAAACATGCTTTTCATCTCTTTCTCAGTCTTTCTCAATATTCTCCATGAGGAAGTTGACTGTTTTGAGCAGAAGTTCACTGTTTCAGTCAGTTCTTTGATGCAACCAAGACATATGAAAATAAACAAATAAATAAATAAATAAATGATCCATTCTCTTTTATTTATTTTTTAAATTTTTATTTATTTTTATGTGTATGAATGTATTGTCTGCATGCAGGTCTGCGCACCCGTGTCGTGCGATGCCGCGGAGGTCAGAAGAGGGTCTCGGATTCCCCTGGAACTGGAGTTCTCCTGGAACCAGAGTCACAGACGGTTCTCAGCCGCCATGTGGGTGCTGGGGATCGAACCCGGGTCCTCTACAAGAGCGGTCGGCGCTCTTAACCGCTAGGCCATCCCTCCAGCCCTGATCCATTCTCTTTTAAAAGCTGTTTAATATCCCAGTATATGGAATTTATGCTTTACTTGGCTAGTGGTCACTTCATTTTTGTTGTTGTTGTTGTTGATTGTTTTGAGATAGGGTCTCCTTGTAGCCCTAGGTGGCTTGGAACTCACTATGTAGACCAGGCTGGCTTCCATTTCAAAGAGTTCTACCTACCTTGCCTGGGACTAAAGGTAGGGACCAGCACACCCTGTTCACTTCATGTTTGAAAGAAATTATTCCTAATATTTACTATTATTATAAATAATGCTACAATAACTTTATATGGATAAATATATCCATCTACTAAAAAAATAAATAGCTACATGTATGTCCGCTTATGATAATTCGTGGCCAATACATGGTCATCCAAGTTTGGTGATCTAGGACAGCAGAAATAATTGGTCATGAAATGATTTAGACTTGGGAAATTGATGGTGAGGATATTTTCACTTATTTTTATGAAATATCTTTAGGTGAGGTGGAGCATATAGTTGAAGGAAACGTGACAGCAATTATGCCCACTTCTCTCACAAAAATCTCCTCAGCCCACATAGTGCTGTATGGATAGTCTCCAACTCTCCAGGTCATCAAAACATCACATTGAGATGCTGAAAGATTTCTGCAGGCCAGGTTATCCTTTGGTCCACTCCAGCTGTTCCTCGATCTGAGGAGGTCAATGGAATTGTCCTTAGGATGACAGCCAGCCAGGGAGCTTGCCTAGGCCAAGATAAATGCATCAAGAAGCAAAAGAGGACTGCAGCTCAGTGGGCAGTGAAAATCAATGCGAGCAAATTGGCCCCTCTCTGCCTCGCTGCCTTGTACTGTCCATTAAAACCTATTTGCTGGCTCCTGGTTGTTCACTTCATTTGCTTTCTAATCCCTTTTTGCCACTTGGCACATATCCAGGTTAGTGCAATCCTGTTAATTACTATTGCCTGCTACTGACTGACTGTCACGCAGGTCTTATCACCTCATTACAGGGATTGGACATGAAATTCTACACATGAAACTCAGTGTGAGGCTCGGTTTGTTTAGGATTGGGACTTAAATCAGACATGATCTCACAGCTTTTTAAAAGAGGAGCTTTTCCATGTTTTCTCATACCTACGAAGAAGCCTGGTTGACTGAGGTCATTTGACTTGCACAATATCTGGATTGCTACTGTGGTCACTGAACAAGAAAGGTGAAGAGTGGGTTACCATATTCTATTATGGAGGGAAACTTAGAGGAATTCCTTCCATATAGAATCCAGCTGCCTAGTCCTAGTTACAAGACGGAACTTATTGTACATTGTGAATGCTTATCTCTATATTTATTATTTATTTATTATTATTTTAAAACTAGTTAGCACTAAAAAGTTGATATAGAATGCATTTAAAATTTTGTTCTCAGTGCTGCCAAATAGCTGAGCTGATCAAATACTTGCCTTGCAAACGTACGGAGCTGAATCCAGTCCCCTAGAAGCTATGTTTAATAAAGCCTGGCCTAGGTCAAGCATTCATAATCCCAGCAAGGCTGGCTGGAGACAGTGCAGGTAGAGACTGGCTGTCCCCAAGGCTCACTGACCCAGCCAGTCTAGCCTCCATGACCAGTTCCAGGCTATGTCTCAAAAACAAAGGTGCCTGAGGAACGCCACCAAAGGTGGTCCCCTAGCTTTAACACACAGGCACATGCATGCACATGTGCACTCATATACATGTGTGCACTCCCATAAACACATACACAGAAACCGGTTTTTTTTTGGTACTTATCAAGTAGCCCAATGATGAAGACTAATAAATTGTTAACATGGTAGCATTTACTGAGTAGCTAGCAAAAATGACTCATTCTCAAAACATCCCAAAAGGCAGAATACCATAAGTCAAGATTGTGGATGATGGAGATGACAATTAAAGAGGATATAGGCCATGCTTTTGATTAGCCAGCCCCATCAAAATATCAGGTACCTGACTCTAAAGTTCTTGGTCTTCTTTATATTAAAATAGACTTAAAATTGATTTCTCCCTTTTGTACATGCAAGTATCTTCTGGTAAACCAAAAACAAATCACCCAATGTTGAGATTCAAAAAAGGGTTACTTATGTGGAAAGAATGGAAATCATCTACATACTTTATTTCAGTACTTAGCTTATCTTTATTTAATAATGCAAAATAGAAAATAATCTGCTTTAAGACTGTTTTATTCTGATATTTGACTTCTCTTTTCCTTCCCACTTCACTGCCTCCTTCTTTCACTCCTTCCCTTCTTTGCTCCTCCACCCATCAAAGGATTCCACACCAGGCCTTGCACATGCCGGCCAAGGGGCCCACTACATGCTAGTACACACCAACAAAAATGAATTTCATTTTATGTATAGATAGGTAGCATGTGTGTGTGTGTGTATGTGTGTGTGTGTGTGTGTGTGTGTGTGTGTGTGTGTGTATGTGTGTGTGTGTGTGTGCAGGTGCTTGGGCCTGGTGTTTGTGTGGAGGTTAGAGAACAACATGTAAGAGTCAATGCTCTCCTTTTCTCCATGTGATCTCAGGGATTGAACTCAGGTCTTCAGGGCAGGCAGCAAGGCCCTTCACCCCTGAGCAAGCTTGCCTGCCCACAGCTTTCTACTTTCTATGGAGTTCCATGATAATTTTCCCTTTTGAATCTAACAGAGGAATTGTGAACATTTGTACAACTTCCTTTCCTTTTTAAAACAAACAAAAGACTGGAAAAGAAAAAAAAAATGAAGGAATGATATGCTATTATGCTAAAGGCCACGGTAAAAACATCCGTTACTTTCAGCTCTTTTCACTGAACATATGGGATCTCTGTGAGCCCATTTTTCTTTTTTTTTTTTAAACTTTACCCTGTACATAATCCATGGAAAGTTTGCAGTTCCAACATAGAGGTTGTGAGAACAGGACACACTCCCTGTATAAATTTAACCTCCTCTGATCTTCAGTGTTGATCTACCCAGTTGTTGAACAAATGTAAGATTGAACAACTTCTGATGCCTGCCTCTCCTAAGGGGTTTCTTGGTAAATCTCAGGTTTTTTTCAGATCATGGACATGTAGTTTTTGAAGTAGTCACTCATTATTTGCTGTAGCTTCAGTTACATTTTAGTTTCATCAAGTTTAGAAGACTGTATCCTTTAAACTCTCAACATTGGTGAAGACCCCAGTCTTCATGTGTCCGGTGCAGAATGATTTATATCTGAACATAATCCTAAGGAAACATTCTAACAATATACACACTTATCTGATCCAGGGCTGTCATTCCAGGCAGCTTGCTTTACAAACACTCTTGCAAGTTGAAGGTTTATACCATTGGGATAACATTTCATTTAGGCAAAGTGTATATACCTTATTTAAACTAGATCAGGCCTTTGAAAATGAAATGAAAGCTAACACTCTTGTTTGTATCACCAATAGGTCTAAATGAGAAACTACTGGCAATTGATATCCACTGGGAGCCAAAGAGTCAGTTTTCTTTAAGAGTGTGATGCTGGGTAGGTTCACTAGGCTCCAGGGCATAGACCTACAGCTAAGACTATATAGGTAACAAAAATTAGACTCAATAGGCCTTGATAAAATAATAGAGAACATGAAATAAAGCCAGGAGGAAGGTGGGCATGGCTCTGAGAGTGTTGGCATATGGTCACAATATATTGTATAAAATTCTCAAAGAATCAATAAAGTATAATTAAAAAAACAAAAAAAATTGAATTTCTGTTTCTGAAATTATACATTGAGAACAGAAGCCTTAATTCTATTTAAGGATACATGATTTTAGGATGATTAAAATGAAAATAACTTAAGTGAGCAACAATTGAACTATAATTTAAATTTTCAAGTATATGCCTATTTTAAATATCAAAGGAAGATATGCAGACATGGCTCAAATCTTTTAAATAGCATATTTATAAGCAGGATGCTTTCCATGATAATCCTTGTAAGCAAGATGGTCCACAGAAGCTTGTGTGAGAAATCATGAAAAGCAGATACAGAGGGCCCCTCAAGGGAAATATGATGTATGGTATATTTTAATTTTGTAATATATGCTAAAAGGAAGTTAATTCAATTTCAGAGTAATTTCCAAAATTAATATTTTATATTTTAAAGCTAAAGATATTTATTGCAGAATACTTACTGGTTTTTAAATTCCAATTCAGGTTGATTTAGACACACAGAATGTTAGAGAAACAAAAGTGTAAGAGAACCTAGCAAATGATTTTCTCCTTAATATAAGCAAAATCAAGAAACTGGTGTCCATGTAACCACATATGGATATTTCACAAATTGCAAAGTTTCATTTAATTTTGTTTCCACTATAAGAATTATAATAGTGGGGCTGGAGAGATAGCTTAGCAGTTAAGAGCACTGACTGCTCTTGCAGAGGACCCGGGTTTGATCCCCAGCACCCACATGGTGGCTAAGAACCGTCTGTAACTCCAATTCCAGGAGAACTCCAGTTCCAGGGGAATCCGAGACCCTCTTCTGACCTCCGCGGCATTGCACGACACTGGCGCACAAACCTACATGCAGACAGTACATTCATACACGTACAAAAAATAAAAATAAATTTAAAAAAATTAAGAAAAAGAATTATAATAGTTCAATGGGTATAAAGCCATTAAAAATAAGGGATAGGAGGTTCTGCCAGGTAGAAGCTGTGAAATAGCAGAAATCCTGTATTGCCACTCAAGTAAGTCGTTGCTCTGCTAACAGGAAGTAAAGGAGAAAGTAAGGCTATACACAAATGGCTCTTTGAAAAGTTTCTCTCTCGTTCTTCCAAATTTAAGGTTAACGAAATCAAAGATTCTAAACACACGCCATCATAATTTTTATAAATGTGCTTATGAATACATTTACAGCTTTAATTACAACATACATAACACATAAACAGGTTGCCAAATAGATTCTTGAGTTCAGTAAATCCAAGAATTAAAATAAAGCTTAAAGTTGCTCATAATAATTAATGTAGTTGAATTCAGATCTTTGCACATTGGAATCTTTAAGTAAGTTGCCTTCAGATTTACTGAAATTATTCTTCCACTAATTATTCCTTGTATTTAGTGAATTTAGAGATTAAGGTTTTGGCGTTTTTAAGAATATGTGCATGAAAGACCCATTTGTTTAATTCAGCAGGCATCAGAAAGTTGGGACTAATGAACTGTGGTATTTTGTGACATTTCATTAATAAGATTTTTTTTCTGTGCTTGTGAAGTTTTTGTATACTTAGCAATTTTCTGCCGAGTTACAATCAACGAGTGACTAATTTCCTTTATCATCTTTTACTTAAATGTAAAATGCCTTTCTGCCATAGCTAGAAACGGTCTTTTGGTATCTTTCCAAACTATGCTTCATGCCATACATTATCAGATAGAAAATCAGGGCATAAATATCCTGGGTAGAATGTAACAATATTTGGTGAGGTGATATTAAAAACTAAGAGGTTTCACAAAACATTTTGATCAAAAGAATGAGAGAGAAACCTCCCACCATATTGAAGACTTTCTTGGTAATGTTGTAGCTGAAAGTTATCTTATCCTAATAATTAGATCATAGTTCAGATTGCAGGGTTTTCTGGTTGGAATATTAAAAAAGTATGTTTAATATTTGTTGGGAATGATTGAACATATCTCTAGGATTCAGAGAGAATTAGTTTAGAGAATTGCAAATTTCAAGAGATTCCACTTCAAGAAAGAGCCTTGGGAATCTGTAAAAGTTTCAATAGTTATAATTAGCAAAAGTGTTGATTCAGGGGTTTTGCCTTTGTTATTTTATTCAGCTCAAGCTCTGAGTTTTAATTTCTTCCTGGCTGTAATGAAAAAAAAAATTGTTCTAAGGAGACATGGGCACCTAAGAGGAAGTCAGTGTGTGTTACTTTCCTGCCTCTTTCTGCATCTAGTCTTGTTCACTTGTCTTGTGAAGACATTTAAAACAAACTGGAGGGAACCTCAACAAAAGAGCTGCTTCTATCACATTGCCTTGTGGCCACTTAACACACCCACTGGTCTTCAAAATACTTAATGTTTTATGGAGCACTAGGATTGTCCAAGAGGAATAGAGTACTGCTTCACCATCAGGTTCAGTTCTAAGCCATTTGCAGGGCCTGGGCAGGTGCGTGTAGATAGTTAGCCTAGGTCCATTTTGAGGGGCTTCACAGCCAGAGGTGAGCCCCTCCACCTTATTTAATGTGATTCATTCCCTCGCCTCATCCTCTCTAAGCTATGCTGTGGAACAGGGGCAGAGCTTTCACATTTCTTTTTTAAAATATGTTTTATTTATTACTTTTATTATATGTATATGAATGTATTGTTTGCATGTATGTAAGCATACCCATGTCATGCCATGCTAGAAGAAATCAGTGAGAGTGGTAGATCCTCTGGAACCGGAGTTACAGAGAGTTGTTAGCCACCACGTGGGTGTTGGGACCCCTATAACAGCATCCAGTGCTCTTAACCACTGAGCAATTTCTCCAGCCCAAGCTTTCATATTTCATCCATAACTCCCCAGATTTCAAGTGTGAATTGACAATTTCCTCAGCAAGAACACTTATTATTTTTATTTTCATTATAAAATTAAAAAGGAAGAAAAATACTTCTTCAATGCAATCCTGACTCTTTAACCAAGTAGCAAATAGTTTTTGAGTGCTTGTATCATGCAAAGGATTTTAACACTGTCTGCTAACAAGCATGGAAACAAGTTGGGCAAAGAAAGTCCTCAAATTCTGCAGTGATTCTCCTCTAGTTAAATGAGAAAGTTCATCAACTACAAATTATGATAGACATGTGAGTTCATGAAATTTTAAAGTTATGGGCAGAGCCATCCCTAGGCAATTAGGCCTGGGTGTTTAAGAAAGCTAGATGAGGCACTTAGAAATAAATCATCCTTTTGTTAAATTTGTTTTGTAACCTGAGATTTCTTTTGTTTAGAACTCTATAAAATTCTGTTATGTTATTTAATATGTAAACTGTACTGATGTTCATTCAGCATAGTTTTTTTTTTAATTAAAAAAGAAAAAGACAAAATAAAGCTAGCCGAACAAGCCAAAGGGAAGCAGCCCAGTAAGCAGCACGCCTCCAGGGTCTCTGCCTCCAGGGTCTCTGCCTCCAGGGTCTCTGCCTCCAGGGTCTCTGCCTCCAGGTTCCCGCCTTGAGTTCTTTCCTTGGATTCCTTGGATGATGGACTTTGACCTATAAGGCAAATAAAGTCTTTCTTCCTCAAGTTACTTTTGGTCAGAGTGTTTTTCCGGAGTAACAGGAGGCAAACTTGGTTACAGGCTGACATTCTCAGAGGCCAGGGACAATTTGTTAGGTTGTAGGAAGTGAGTGTTTTGCTCTAGAATCCAACCTTTTGGATTTGGGGTAACTGAAGATATAGAAACAAAATAAATGGCTTTCCCAACCCTGATATCTATAAACATAAAAACCATTAATTTTTTTGAAGTTTTAAGAGTCTTTTTTTTCATTAAACCCAATTTTTATTGAAGCTTTGTGCATTTCATACAAAATTTCCAATCAAATCTAGACACATGCCTCCTTCCTTGACCCCCCTCGACCCCACCAGAGCTCATGCATTCTGCCAAACAAGCTTTTCATCTTTTTCTCAGTCTCTTTTAAAATTTTCGATGCAGAAGTTTACTGTTTTGAGCAGAAGTTCACCGTTTTAGTCAGTTCTTTGATCCAGTCTTTTGTTGTTGTTGTTGTTGTTCCTCCTTCCAATCTGCATCACTCCATAATATGCATATATGCATGCCACATATATCTTTTAGCATCTTCAGCTTACAATTTCTTTTTTCTTTAAAAAAAGCATTAATAATCTTAATCTACTTCTGTGATTTTATATATTGTGTGTTGTTACTATATTGAAGCTGAGATCATATTTTCTATCCTCTTGACATTAATTTTGTACCAATATTTGTTGATAAGTATTTGATTGCTTTGTAGTTGACTAATTCATTCAATAAACACTTTTCAAAGATTTTTATATGACAGACATTTTGCTGGGAAAAATGGAAATAAAGGAGAAATGAACTTGTTCTTGGGATTCCATAATTTTTTATGTATTTGTGGCAGGAATGTGTGTATGTGTATTCACATGTATGTGAATGCATGTTTGTGTGTGTGTGTGTGCATGCATGTGTATGCAAACTTGTGGTTAATCCCTCTTTATTTATTGAGAGAGTGTCTCATTGAACCTCCAGCTGAACAATTCTCTCTAGTCTAGCTGACCAGCTTACCATAGAGACCCTCATTCTGCACCCTGACTGCTAGGTCCGACCAGCTTATTGTAGAGATCTCCCCCCACCCCCATACCTGGCCTGCTTGGCTTTTCTGAGGATTCTGGGGGATATCAATGCTGATTCCCATGTTTAAGGGGCCAGCACTTTGTTTACTGAACTATCTCTTGGACCATACATTACATAATATTAAATGAAGTAGACAGGAGGTGAGATATTTGTTGGGTCCCATGCTATGTAAAATGGTGGAAGGGGCTGGGTTTGAGTGATTTGTGTGTGTGTGTGTGTGTGTGTGTGTGTGTGTGTGAACTGTTAGTCATGTAGCAGGTACTCTTCTTCATACAGGACTCTAAGTTACAGCAGCTGTCTAACAAGCTTTTTGTAAAGCTTAATTGAACAAATGTATACGAGCACTGAGACACAGGACATAATGACATTTTCAAACACTACGAGTGGATAGAGAAAATATGGTACATGTATACAATGGAGTTCTATGCAGCGGTAAAGAGGGACAACATTATGAACTTTGCAGGTAAATGGATGGAGCTGGAAGACATTATGTTAAGTGAAGTAACACAGTCCCAGAAAAACAAACGACAAATGGTGTCCCTCATATGTGGATGCTAGTACCAACAACCCAGATATAAATATTTCTCATGGAGAGGGAGGCATAGTAAAAGAACAACAGAAAGACTGCATCAGAAAATGGACTGAAATGGTGAATTGGAAAGGGGGGATGGGTGGGAGAGGGACACGGGTGTATATTCGATTAAGGCATATTTAATTGACGTGAGCTCAGCAAGTACCCAGTTTCGCCTAGACACTGTCTACAGGACACATGGTGTTTTAGGACTTAGTAAAAGTAAAAGTAAACATGTGTATATTAAACAACATTGGTTTACAGAATCTGATAAAAATGGTAATGCATCTGAATTAAATGGAGATATAATTCGCTGTTGCCCACATTTGCTTTACATAAAATCTGTAGAGCAAGAACTTTGGGATTGACACATACAAATGTTCTCTATAATTTCTCTGTTGTACAGTATCACCTTGTAGCATTCTCTTTAAGATGATTTAACGTAAAAATTAAGTTTGCTTCCCAAGTTAATCATATATAGTCACCCAAAACAACATGGGTGAATTTGATGAAATCTGTGCCTTGACTCCACCCTATAGTCATGTATAATACAACTGTCTTCTGGAGACTCATACGCTAAAAAAAAGGGGGGGGGGATACAGAAAGACATGAAACCTTTTCATCAAACCCTTGCAATTCAAATCTTAAAACTAACTATGGGAAAAGATTTGTTTGTTCCAACAGGACAAAACGTCACCAACTTAACGGCTGAGAAAGAAAAGATACAGGTTTGCATTGAGTAGGATGTACCAAAAAGTGGCAACGGAAAGGCTGACCCGTCTGAACATTCAAAGGAAGAAAAGCCTCAGATTGCCATAAACATCGAACCCCTCTGTGGATCCTACATGTAACAACTAGTTATAATGAGTCCTAATGAAACTTACCTTCTAGGTGCCACAAAGGTTCTGATATGAGAGACTTCCTTGCCTTCCCACCCATAGAACAAGGAGAAATATGACAATGATGAGGTCGCTCCCCAACTGTAAATTGGAGACAACTATTGTAGAGGTAATCTCTTATAAAACCGGTAAAACTGCTTTCTTTAATTGACTACTAGACATGGGAACTGTGGAAGGGATTACTCTCTGTTCAGAACCAAATATAATACTAAAGTCCTAGGGCTATGCACTCAGGCAAAATATATTAATACAGGAGCTCTGACATCAGCAATGGATTGTTCTACCAGGTGGATGTTGGCCAGGGGATCCAAGGCCCCACAAAAGGTAAGGGCTCCTTGCCTCTAAGTTGGGATACCTACAGGAGGAGAGGCAATAAGACCCTGCTGCCGAAGACCTGACGTTAACATGGGAGGGATGTATTGAGACCACACATGCAAGTGTACAGATGGCCTCTGGAATGCCAGAGAGTGTTACCAAAGGCCACTAAACCAATAAAGCAAATATGGGTCTCCCTGAGTCAAGCAAGACTCCACCGTCAGCACCAGCTACACCTCACCTGCCTGGAAATACTGTGCAGCAGAGGCAGCCATGTGCCTGTATATCCCAAATCTAATTGGCTATTGGCTCTCCCCTTGGAGAAATAACCCATGGCTGATGCCACAAGCTTACATCCTCTACAGGTTAGGAGATGTTATAAGCCACAGTAAGACCCTGTCATATTTAACAGGGGGGAAAATTGTAATTCATGGATTAACATATCCAAACATGTGTCTATGCTAAAGTAACCTACCATAACTATTAGTGCTGCTTAAATACCTATATATCTAATTGCTTGTTCTTCATTAGTAGGATCGAAAGGTTATTCCTGGACAAACTGTCAGCCCATGAAAGGAAACAGCCAGAATTGACCAGAGTCCAAGTCAACAGCTCCAGAGAGAGTGGACTGTTTTACCTCTCATCCACCTGTGCCCCTTTTCTAAGCCTAGGGAACAATCTGCGGAAGAGGGGGTGTGGTAGAATGTAAGGGCTGCGATTGGGGTGAATGGTGAAACTACAGCAATGTAGTCTGGACACTCATTTGATCAACTTGATTGAACAAACAACTTGTCACCCCCCACTGGATGGTGGGGCTGTGAGGGTTTGGGCACAACAGCCTGCAGATTGGTTTTGCACGAAGGATGCTTGTACTCATGGATTATCACTTACAGCTAAAAAATGAAAAGAAGAAAAAAAAACAGAGAAATATGCAGGACAGTTATGGCAGAATGCATGATCTGGGATGGGGTGGGGGTGGGGGGGAAGGGAAAGGGAAATATGCCTGATCTGAATTGGAAAATGATGTATGAAATGCACAAAGCATCAATAAAAATTAAATAAAAAAAAGAGGGAATGGAAAGATTGTCAGGGCTAGAGTAGGTGGATGATCACAAGGAAACAGAGTTTTATACATAACTGCTCAGTTTACTCCCATGAATTCACAGCAACAGAAACAGCATGCATAAGTCCCATGTTAGACCAAGCAGACAAATCCTAGCACAGACATGGGGAAGTTGGTAAGAAATCCCAACACCACCTGAGGAGCTATTGGCAGCCAATGGCTGATGGGAAGGGGAGATTCAGTCTCATTTAAGGGTGAGACGCTTAGTAGATTAACCAGGCTCCAGGGCATGAACCCACACCAAAGTGGGTGAGGCCGTCCTGCTCCACACTCCCAGGGCATTCTAGTTCTCCTGTAATATAGGCCATTATTTATATCTCTGTCATCATTTGATTACTATCTGCGACCCTGAGAAAATAGGAACTCTGCTTGGGTTCTAAGAACTTGGCAGTTGCATAAAGTTACTGACTGATAGACATGGTGGACAGTAATAAGATCCTTTGGTTAGGATGATGGGAAGGGAAATGACAAGGAGGGGCTGAAGAAATACAAATTTATAAGTCCACACTTGTTTTTCTCCAAACCAAACATTCCAGAAGTGGGGTCAGTGAACCGTGGACAGGCCCACATCACGGCAGCTGTGCTGTAAATGCAGTTTTATGGGACTGAACCCACCATTCATTCAGGTGTTATTTATAGCTGCTCTCACTAGACGTGGCCAAAGTTGAGTCACTGCAATGGAGAGAGAGAGCAGGCCTCCAGCGCCAACATATGTCCCTCCTGGCCCTACACCAGCAGGGATTGCCCAGCTTGCTTTAGAAAGAAGGCTCTGCAGGGTGGCTTACCACAAGGATGGCGGTCCTTAGCATTGTATGGATTACAGATGAGCTTTATATTTTTCTTAATTCCCTACATTCCTCATAGTTCCTATGAAGAACATATATTATTTTTATAACCAGTAATATAATAAAAGTTATTAAAAACCTGAAAAAAAATAAAATAGTGATTCCTACTGAAGACTGGAGATAGACGTGGCTCTATGGTTGAAGTGCTTATTATGCAAGCACAACGATTTGAGTTTGGATCTCCGTTAAATGCTAGGTTTGGCAGCACCCACCCTAACACCTAACTGAGGGCTCAGGGACAGGTGGATCCTAGGTATTCACTGTCCTGTCAGTTGAGTTGAGAGACCCTGTTTCAAAAATAAGATGGAATGTGATAGAGGAAAACGTCTCTGTGATTTCTGGCCTCTACAGACACATGCACGTGCTAATATGCCTGTATACACATGTGTAGATATGACACACACACAAATAAAAATTATTACCAGGGTATACTCAGCTGCTATAGCTTTACTGACATGGATTGGAAAAGACTTGCCAAAGTAGAGACAGTAGAGTAGGTTTTGAAATATGAATAGAAATGTGTCAGTTGAACAAAGGCATGTAGCAGCCCAGTGGATGGTGTGCAAATAAAAGCTCACAGCTAGCAAGCTTGACAAGGTTAAACTGTACATCTGGACGTTAGCAAGTTTGCTAGGATTGTACTGGACATGGAAAACAATTCAATTACTGACATCTCAAGAGAAAAGTGTGTGTGTGTCTGTGTATGTGTGTGTGTTTTCTCTTCTTAGTTCACTCCAGGACACTGAGTGCTCTCTACTCTCCAGCATTTATTCCTTCGCTGGTGCATTATGGGATGGAGAAAAGTTGTGTTCAGGTCCCTCACAGGTGCCACAGGCATTTGTTGGGTATACATCAAAAGAGTGAATTATCTTAGATCCTAGTATTTCATGGGCAACTTCAATAACAAATTAGGAAGAAAATATTTAATGGCTCTGGGGAAAATTGGATAGTATACATTTATATCTACCATTAGATAGTTTTCAGATAGTCAAGGCATATTCATATAGTCAAGGTTATTACTCTGATGGCTTTGGAACAGAGTAGTGAATACTGAAACTGGAGTAGTACAGGAGTGCCTATCACTAGACAAATGAACTACACAGGGAAAGGACTGGGCCAATCAGGTCTTGCCATGCCACACTGCATCTAGCCTCATTATAGAGTAAGGAAATTAATCAAGTTATTAAAGAACTCACCAACTGTGCAACTAGAAACTCCAAGAGGGCATGCTTTTGTGTGCATGTGTATAAATGTGTGTATGTGTAGAGGTATGTATGTGTGTGTATGCATATGAGCACATGCGTGTGGAAGCAGAAATTGTCCTTGGGTGATCTTAGGTGCTGTCCACCTTGATTCTTGAATTAAGGTTTCTGACTGGCCTGGAAATGGCTGATTCTATTTGGAATGCTGACTATCAAGGCCTGGGTAGGCTCCTGTTTGTCTTCCCAGTGCTGGGATTACAGTAGCATGCTATCTCACCCAGCATTCATATGTGTGTTCTGGGGATCCATCGAGGTCATCCTGCTAGCAAGCAAGGTCTTTTTCTAACAGAGCTGTCTCTATCCTTGGAAGACACACCCTTAACCACTTGTTTAGCAAGATGAGATCCATTTCAAGCAGATTTTGCTGGGTATGTAGATGTGGGTTTTAGGATACAAATGCAGACTAGGTAGGACATGCAAGTACTGACTTACAAGGAGGAGTTGGAAATCTGCATTTGCATGTCAGGTGGATGCATTGGCTACATGCAGATTTGGAAATGTTGATGTGGATGTGACCATCTACAATCTCACAAGGATAAGACACACCAGAGGAAAAATGGCATCATGGTTATGTAACTAGTGCCTGTGGCTAGAGACTGGTGAATATGGAAGCTGAAATGCAGAACAAAGTTGTTAAAATGGAAACTAGAAGTAAATGGTGTAACCGTAGTGATAAGAGGCAAAAGAAGACTATGAAAAGGAACATTTCAGAAATCAAGTCAACAGACTTTGAGGATGATGAGAATGGTAAAAGCAATATAGGCCAAAAGAATCTCTCAGATTTAAGTTCAGAGGAAAAGACTCAAGCCTCACTATAGTGGGCCCGGAACCAAAAGAAATCAGTGTATTACTGAGCACGTACATCAGTGGCAGAGATCTTGCGTAGCATGTACAAAACTCTAGGCTCCACTCTCAGCACCATGAAAACACATATGTATACTAAGTAGCAGACACACCAAGGGAAAAAAACCTCAAGGCTGCCTCAGGATCCTACATGGACACCATTCTGGTGGTACTTATGGGTTCTAAGACGTGGGAAAGATTCTTTTGTCTGAGTTTAGAGAAGACATCTGTAATTCTCATTCTCCCAGCTCATTCCTCCTAATATCCCTAGCAAACTAATGACCAGTGCTTTGCTCTGAAGACAGAGGCTGCAGAGAGCTCTGAGTTTGAATTCAGCGTTTGAACAAACACTATGGCCTTGTTATTTTCCTTGCATTCTCCAAGTCTTGGGCATCTAACCTACAAAATGCACACACTGATCATGCTGATTACATAAGTTGTTCAGATGATCAAACAGATTATTTCAGGCAATGTATTTATCATTGCGTCTCACAACATTAAGTGCTTAATAAATAGCAACTGCTCTAATTATTACTTATTGTCATTAACATCTGTGCTTTAACTCCTAGTGAGGAAGCATAGGGGCATGTCCTCTGGGGGACTGCCTGACTGTCTTTATGGTTGTAATTCATCTAAAAATGCAGATCATTCTAATATAGGACATACATGCACTTATATATACATACATTATATATATATATATATATATATATACACATATATATATATATATATATATATATATATATATATGGACACATGAACATATATATTATATATATATATATATATATATATGCTCACAGATGTGTTGTATTAACAGATAGACATAACGTTAGAAATAAGATAAAGTTTTGAAGCTGGTTACATCACTTTCTGGTTCTTGAATGGCTAGAAATGTGTTGTCTTCTCTGATTCGTAATTTCCTCACTTTTATCATGGGAAAAATAATGCATGTCTTATAAAGCTGTTGTACAAATTGTATGTGGTAACATTTATTTAAAGAATTTTTCACTATCATTTATTAAGTCAAATGACTTCATATTTATCCTCAGAACTGAATGGAAAAAAAAAATGGAATCCCATGACATTTCTTCTTATTCTTCTATTCTTAGGCTCTGGAAGAACCGAATGCATTGCCGCATTTTGCTTTTATTCTCCTTAGTCTAGCACTAACTTTCAACTTGCCCTTTGATGATTTCCTTTACCTCCTGGAGCAATTGGTTTGCACCCACTGAAGCCAGACTTCCCTCCACAGTTCTCTTATTACCTGGATACTTCCCAGATTTTCACTTTTAAATAAAATGGTTAATAATTTCTCTGGTGTATTTGAGATTTTTTTTTTAAAAAGGCATTTTTTTCAATCTAGTTTAATCTGTGTTTAATTTAATATATTAAATCTTAATTTAATATTTTATAATTTGAGCTAATATATTTAAGGTGCATTACATCTTAATTTTATATGTTCAATCACAGTTTAATAAAGTTTCCCTTTAACATCTTGATTAAAAGGACTATTGCACAGTAGTTATGCCTTTCAATTAAACTCCAACCACTGCTGTCTCAGTGGGCTTCAGTCTTCCATCAAGGGCTTGAAGTCTGAAGTCCAAAAAAGGAGGAAGAAGTGCTAGTACTGACATATCTTTCTGACTGTAATGGTTCTTGTATTTTAAGCATGATGCTCAATGTTGCACAAATCATCAAATAGTGGTTTACGGTCATGGAAATAATTCACGTAATCTACCAAATTTGTATTCTTGATTCAGGAGTTGCTCTGTTCCTTGGGTGACTCAGGTCCCCTGTGTCATTCTAACTTGGTGAGCCACCATCAACACCTGCAGCAACTGTGATGAGAAACCACTATGTCCTTTAGAATGGTTAGAACTCAAAAGTCAGACCCTACCAAGTGCTGGTGAGGAGGGGAGTAGAGTGGTTCTCTCATGAAGTGATGATGGATTTGAAATGCCACAACTACCTCAGAAAAATACTCATCAGTTTCTTAAACCATTACATATACACTTACTATGTGATCCAGCTATTTCATGCCAAGGTATTTTCCCAAGACAAACGAAAAGCGTATTTCCACACAAAAACTTGTGCATGCACAGCCACGGAGCTTCCTTTTTTTTTCAAACAATTAATAGAGTATCATTCATTCAAAACAGTAAAGATTAGAATTTTTTTAATCTATAGGGAAACACACTGGTAGCACACAATAATGTATGATGATTAACACATAGACAAGCACAGTAAGGGCAAAAACAAATGTGTTATTAACTCAGTCTGTGTCTTCCTACAAAGGTTCTACCATTCCTTTCTGGGTGTTCCCATCCTTTCAAGTCAAAAGTTAAAATTTACCGTAAGTAGATTATGTAAGTGGGACAAGGAGGAAGATGCAAAGAAATGATACATAAGACCTTAAGGAACCATTAAGGCAGAGCGTTTTTAATTTTTTTAAATTTATTTTTGTATGTGTATGAGTGTACTGTCTGCATGTAGGTTTGTGCACCTGTGTCGTGCAATGCCACAGAGGTCAGAAGAGGGTCTCGGATTCCCCTGGAACTGGAGTTCTCCTGGAACTGGAGTTACAGATGGTTCTTATCTGCCATGTGGGTGCTGGGGATCGAACCCAGGTCCTCTGCAAGAGGAGTCAGTGCTCTTAACTGCTAGGCTATCTCTCCAGCCCCAGGTAGAGCATTTTTAAAAAGTGAAGAGAAAAGCTGCTTAGACAAGTACAGGAAAGAGAGATGGGAATGCAAATCAATGTGCGAATCCATTTAAAAAATTTTTAAATTTATTTTTTTAATAATAGGTAATAAGTAATGAATACGAGCATCCTTCATGTAAAACCAGTTTGCAAGCAGCTATGCCCAAACTTATACAACCCGAGGCCCCCATTGTCCAGCTGGAGGGGCTTGTGTGTACTATCATGTTGATCAAATAAGAGTCCAGTCTATATTTCTGTAGTTGCTTCCACATTTGACTATTAAAAGGAAGCTCCATGGAGCTTCCTTTTAATAGTCAAATGTGGAAGCAAGTCAGATGTCCATCAATAGGTTCCAACAGCTGTGATGTATAATGGGACAGAATACTCCAGAAACATAAAAATGACTAAATATTGATAAGTGGTACAAAATGAAGGAATCTCAAAAATATTTATGCCAAGTGAAAGAAGCCAAAATAAAAAAAAATAGTACATACTATAGGATTTATATAAAAATTAAAAAATATAGAATAATCAAGGCAGATAAGAAGCTTCATTTTTTTCCTGTGAAAATAGGAGATGAAGGATGAGGGAGGGAAAGCAAAGAGTTCTATGATAGTTTTGTGACAGTTGTAGACATGTTTCATATTTTAATTGCTGTAACAGTTATACAATAATTCATATCAAGTGATATATGAGCAGTTTAAGGTTATTAAATATAACAATGGAAATTTTTAATAAAAGAATGGAAAGAGTAATTAAAAATTAACTATTATATATCTGTGATAGTCTTTTCAAACACACATAACCAGAACTTGGACCTAAATTGAGGGATATTCTAAATGATACTTTAAGATCCAAAAAGGGTTAAAAAATAGAACCAAAAGATATTGCAAAATAAACTCAAGAGACATGACAAATGGATCTTAATTGGATCTTTGTGCCTCATAAGGCATTGGACCGGGAGGCAAATCCTCCTTATCTGGGTATGAACACTAAATGACTATCACATACCACTGTTAATTTCCTGGATGAGGATGGCTGTGTGGTGGTTATGTAAATTCTGTAGGTTCTTAGCAGTTGAATATTAATTTTTGTGGAATTTATACATAAATGTGGTGAAATACCAGATTGGCAACTTAACTATGAAAACAATGATATCTTTTCACAGTTTTCAATATGTTTATATAAGATTGTAACTATCGTAAAATATTTAAAGTAGAAAACTCTTCATTAGAAAACATTGAAATGATATAGGGATGGCAGATAGGTCCCCGTGATGTACACCATCATCAGCAAACAGAGAGATGCCAATAAAACCACAGAGAACTATCATTATACATGATTAACATGGAAAAGGTGGACAACACCAGTTGTTGGCAGAGAAAGTGTAGACTTGGACCTCTGTGGTGGCGTTGAGAACAGGTTATGGTACTACACTTTGGGGAAAAACAGTTTTACAATTTCTTAAAAATTTGAACATATATGAGTTAGTCATTGTATTCTAGGACTTTACCCAGGAGAAAGAAAACATATGCCTATGTAGAGACTTACAAACAAATGGATATAGCAGATTTATTTAAAATAAATATGACAAAATCTGCATATATCATTATCAACAGGTAGAGAGCACATTGTGATCCATCCAATGGAAGTCTATTCATCAACAAAAGGAATCAATCCTTGAGACATTCTGCAATGGCAATGAGCCTCAAAATATATATTTTGATCAAAACGAATAGGACACATGCATATGCTGTGATTTTTTTTCTATATAAAATTCTAGAGATGGAAATCAATAGTGACAGAAAGCAAAACATTTATTATCTGAAAACAGTCAAAAGGCAGAAGGTTGAAAGTGAGCCTTGTCATACAACCATTACAGGAAAGAGTGCAAGGCTTCCTCCAACAGGTAAATTTAAAACTACTATGAACAGGCCTATATCCAAGGGGACTGAAATCAGTAACGCTGAAAGACATATATTCTCATGTTTAGTGGAGCACTATTCACAGAAGCAAAGATATCCACCAAGGTGTGTAATTAATGGATATTATCCAGTCATAAAATTTATGAAATCATCTCACTTTTGGAGTTGGGGGGATATCATGCCGAGAAAAGCCAGGCAACAAAAGACAAATACTACATGTTCTCACCCATGTAAAAAGCTAAAATATTTGGTCTCATAGAAAAGACAAGAAGAGTAACATTAGAGGCTAGGAAAGGAGGTACAGGAATTATAAGCTACAATTATTTATTATATATTACCCAATGACTACCAAAGCTGAACCCCAAAGCACGCATTGCCTATGACTGAAGACAGTTGGAGGGGATGGGGTTGCTAAGTGCCCTGTTTTTTACCATAGTTCATTGAATTATCTTACCATATCTTTACGTATGTACAAATGTAAAGTTTTAACTTAAATAATACAAGGTCATCACTAGGAAACTCTTGAGAATGATTTCAACGCCCTCTGTCACTGTTGATGCTTTCACTGATGTTTTCTAAGTCAGTCCACTCAAGTGGTACACTTTATACATGGACTTTATTTTATGTAAAGTACTCCTCAAAAATATGTTCAACAAAGACAAAGAAAAAGGCTTTGCTTAGTTCTTGATAATCCTAATTAGCAAAGAGCACACCTTAATGTCCTGGAGAGTGTTGTGACGCTTGCTAGCAGATGGGGTAGTTGAGATGGTGGTTAGCATTTTTCCGTGTGGGTGGAATCTGAGGAACTTAACAAGATGTTTGGGAAGAAGCCAAGGGAATTCTCTCCTGCCCTGAGCCACAGTATGGCTCACAACATTTCTTTTTTTTTTTCTAATTAAATTAGATTTTATTGATGCTTTGTGCATTTCATACATTTTTTCCAATTCAGTTCAGGCTTATTTCCCTTTCCCTCCCCCCCCCCACCCCCACCCCATCCCAGATCATGCATTCTGCCATAACTGTCCTGCATCTTTCTCTCAGTTTTTTTTTTTTTTCCTTTCATGGGCTTGCAGTTTGTCCAGGGAACAAACCTTTCAATCCTACTAATAAGAACAAGCAATTAGATATATAGTTTAAGCAGCACTAATAGTTTATGTAGGTTACTTTGCATAGACACATGTTTGGATATGTTAATCCATGAATTACCAATTTTCCCCCTGTTAAAATATGTACAGGGTCTTACTGTGGCTTATAACATCTCCTAACCTGTACAGAAGATAAGCTTGTGGGCGGGGCAAATCAGCCCATGGTTTATTTCTCCAAGGGGAGAGCATAGCCAATAGATTTGGGATATACAGGCACATGGCCGCCTCTGCTGCCACAGTATTTCCAGCAGGGAGGTGTACTGTGCTGACGCGTGGATCTTGCTTGACTCGGGAGTCCCATATTTGCTTATTGTTTATAGTGGCCTTGGTAACACTCTCTTGGCATTCCAGGGGCCATCTGTACCACTTGCATGTGTGGTCTCAAACATCCCTCCATGTTAACATCAGGTCTTCGGAGCAGAGTCTTATTGCCTTCCTCCTAGGTATCCCAACTTAGAGCCAAGGAGGCCCCTTACCTTTTGTGGGGCTTGGATCCCCTGGCCAACTCCACCTGGTAGAACAATCCATTGCTGATTGTCAGAGCTCCTGTATTAATATATTTTGCCTGAGTGCATAGCCCTAGGACTTTATTATTATATTTGGTTCTGAACAAGAGGTATCCCTCACAGTTCTATGTCTAGTAGTTCAATAAAAGAAGCAGTTCTAGTTACGTTTCCCGGTCTTTATAATGAGATACCTCTACAATTAGTTGTCTCCAATTACAAGTTGATATGACCTCTCTCTATCATCGTCATATTTCTCCTTGTTCTATGGGGGGGAGAGCAAGAAAGTCTCTCATTCAGAACCTTTGTTGGCACCTAAGGTTTATTCATTGAGGACTCATTATAACTAGTTGTTACATGTAGGATCCACAGGAGGGTTCGCAGTATTATGCAATCTGAGATCTTTTCTTTCTTTTGAATGTCAGACGGGTCAGCCTTTTCTCCTACTTTTTTACATCCTACCTAATGCTATAATCCTGATCTTTTCTTTCTCAGCGTAATTGTGACGTTCTCCTTCCTGTTGGAACAAACAATATCGTTTCCCATAGTTAGTTTTAGATTTGAATTGCAAGGGGTTTGATGCAAAGTAGGTTTCATGATCTTTCTGTATATCCCCCCCCCCTTTTTTTTAGCATATTAGTCTCAGAATGATAGTTGTATATACAGATACTATAGGTGGATTCAAGGCACCAGACTTTCCATTTCCCAAATTTTCGACCCATGTTTTTTTGGGTGCTGGGGCATTGATTAACTTGGAAGCAAACTTAATTTTACGTTGATCGAATCTTAAAGGAGAATGCTACCAATAGGTGATACTGTACCAAACAGAGAAATATATAGAAAACATTGTTATGTGCCAATCCCAAAGTTCTGCTCTACAGATTTATGTAAAGCAAATGGGCTCACAACATTTCTTTCAATCTGTTTCACCTTTTTTTTTTTTTTGATTCATCATTTTTTTTCTAAATTATTTATTGATGCTTGTTGCATTTCATACATTTTTCCAATTCAGTTCAGGCTATTCCCTTTCCCTCCCCCCCACCCCTCCCCATCCCAGATCAGCATTCTGCATACATGTCCTTGCATCTTTCTCTCAGTTTTTTTTTTCATTTTTAGCTATAAGTGATAATCCATGAGTACAAGCATCCTTCATGCAAAACCTATCTGCAGGCTGTTGTGCCCAAACACCTACAGCCCCACCATCCAGTGGGGGGTGACAGGTTGTTTGTTCAATCAAGTTGATCAAATGAGTGTCTGTTTCACCTTTTAAATGAATGATTAGTAGTGGTTTTTGATTTGCCAGTGTGGAACTACTTTCCTGAGAAGCAGAAGTTCAAAGATGCCAGAAAAGTGCCAGACAAATTCACTTGTCTGGGAGGAAACCCTGGACCCTGTCTCCACCAGCATTAAGATGGACACTGGGAAAGTCCGCTCATGGTGTTGCCTGTATCAGGGTGACCCAGTACAGCAGCACCAACCCTCATTTCCTAAGCAGTAGAAGTCTGAGGCAGGCAATGATGTTTTCCCTCCTTCCCTGGCTCAGCAGCCTTTTGATTTCCCCATTCCCTTAAGGTCTTTTCTTCTTTAGGAAACATCTAGACCCCCAAGCCAAGAAATTGGGTTGACACAGGTACTAGGGTCATGTGATTACCTCTGGCCAATGAATTGTTAGTATATAACTTTAGGGCCACAGTTTTTCTTGCTTCTGGAAGAGCTTCCTTGTAAGATGTAGTGGCTTTTCACTCAACCTGAACTGGGTTGGGTATAAGGGACAAGGCATTCTTTTTCTGTTCTCAGTGTCCATACTAAACAGAAGGATCTTCTTGTTTGAATACTCCAAATTTTTAGAGTTGGTGTGGGCCCTGCAGAATTGCAGCCTATCCTGGTTCTTTGTACTTTTCTATAAAGAACTTGCATCTGATAGTTACCAGTAATGATATTCTTCCTTTAAGGTCATTTGCTGCCAAACACAGACTTAATTAGAAATAATGGTTGACAGAAGCAAATTAACCCAGAGTCCTCAGTCAGAATCCCGGATTTTCTAATGGATTAATTACTATACAAAATGCAAAACAATTTCATGAATGCAGGGTAGAGTTAACGATTATCCCATGTCTCTATTTGCATACTTTTTCATCCACAGAATACTTTTTCTAGACCTAAGATTTGGCTACAGAATAGTTAGGAAAATTATGATATTGGCTGTGGAGTGCTAAACAAGCAAAATTTACACAGGGTACATGGGCCAACATACAGTAAATTACCTGTGGTTAAATTTAAGTTCAGTGTAGTAACTGCTAGAGAAAATTCAGGAAATGCCTAGTTATCAGGATTCAATGTTAAAAGCAATACCACTGTTTCAAGAAAGGAGAATGATAGAGAGGGTCAAGAAAAGGCTGATATCTTAAAAAATGATTTTAACCATTCATGGCATTTGGCTATCCAAATGTCATAGTGAATTCTAAATGTAGAACATCATTCACATGGTGAGCCCAAGTTTTTCCTTTTTCTTATTGCTTACTGAGGCATGATGTTATAAACACTCCTGATAATTTGATAGACTCAAGCATTGAGCCAGAGAGAGCATCTGTTGGGAAACATGGCAATATTATTCCTATTTATGGCTCTTTTCAGACTAAGCAGCAATCTCTTTTCTGTTGTAAACTCACATGCCTTGAAAGCACTGAAAATAACAATGATAAGACTTTTGAAGAAAAGAGATGTGGACTTCACCCATTATCTCCTACAAATTTGGAAGCGTCTTCCCTTATCCATTAAGCCCAAAGTCCTTTTTACTTTACATAAGTTGTTCTTTTAAGTTGGCTCCTACAAGAGCTCTACCAAAGGGATTGGCTGCTATATCCAGTGGATGCTACATTAAAGAAGAGCACATGTGTACAGATGGCCTCTGGAATGCCAGAGAGTGTTACCAAAGGCCACTAAACCAATAAAGCAAATACGGGTCTCCCTGAGTCAAGCAAGACTCCACCATCAGCACCAGCTACACCTCACCTGCCTGGAAATACTATGCAGTGGAGGCAGCCATGTGCCTGTATATCCCAAATCTAATTGGCTATTGGCTCTCTCCTTGGAGGAATAACCCATGGCTGATGCCACAAGCTTACATCCTTTACAGGTTAGGAGATGTTATAAGCCACGGTAAGACCCTGTCATATTTAACAGGGGGGAAAATGTAATTCATGGATTAACATATCATCCAAACATATGTGTCTATGCCAAAGTAACCTACCATAACTATTAGTGCTGCTTAAATACCTATATATCTAATTGCTTGTGCTTCATTAGTAGGATCTAAAGGTTACCCCTGGACAAACTGTCAGCCCATGAAAGGAAACAGCCAGAATTGACCAGAGTCCAAGTCAACAGCTCCAGAGAGAGTGGACTGTTTTACTTCTCATCCACCTGTGCCCCTTTTCTAAGCCTGGGGAACAACCTGCGGAAGAGGGGGCGTGGTAGAATGTAAAGGCTCCAATTGGGGTGAATGGTGAAACTACAGCGATGTAGTCTGGACACTCATTTGATCAACTTGATTGAACAAACAACATGTCACCCCCCCACTGGATGGTGGGGCTGTGGGGGTTTGGACACAGCAGCCTGTAGATTGGTTTTGCACGAAGGATGCTTGTACTCATGGATTATCACTTATAGCTAAAAAAGGAAAACAAAACAAAACAAAACAAAAAAACAGAGAAAGATGCAAGACAGTTATGGCAGAATACATGATCTGGGATGGGGTGGGGGTGGGGGGGGAAGGGAAAGGGAAAAATGCCTGATCTGAATTGGAAAATGATGTACGAAATGCACAAAGCACCAATAAAAAAAAAATTAAATTAAAAAAAAAAGAAGAGCACATGAGCATCACTATAATTTGATCACAGTTTAATACCAAAGAAGTTAGGGAATGAGCCAAATCCACTCAGTATGTTATCTCAGAAAAATAAATAATTGACAACTAAAGGAATTTTCTGGAAATTAGATAGGACATACGATAAGCACATAAAATTAAACAGAAGACCATATATTCTCTCCATCTTAATGCTTCCCAGATACCAGCTTCCTACAAATTGGAGAGAAAAACTCAGAGCACTTTTTGCTTTCGGTGTTTGTTATTGACTGGTCGTGTTTCCACGTTGATGAGATTGTTTTTTCTTGTCAATTATAATTTAAGATGTTAAAATGACTACATCAAAAGGAGACAAACATACCAAGTCTGCCTGTGAACTAAAATTACAAATCACAGATGTACACTTGAATATTTAGGAACTTCTGGGAAACACTACCTAGCTTCCGTAAATACTGTCACCCATCTGGACAACAGGCTTGGTAACTTCAGGTGCAGAGGCTGTGTGTGTACCATAAGGAAAATCCAGAACCTCCCTCCAAAACAGTAGCAAGGAAAGAGCTCTGAACCTTTGTAGGAATATAAGGAAAAAAGCAACAAGGGAGACAAGGTGAAGGGAGAGAAGAATGGAAGGAGACTACAGATCACAAAGACTGGGAAAGCCCATGGAGAGAAGCACTGGAGGGAACATAACATGTAGATGATGTCATTTCTTGTCAGGAAAGGTCCTCTTGGAAATGGTTCCAGGCAGCAAGGGGCCTTGGAGTTCTAATGGTCCTCTTTCATTCTTGTTCTCTGTAAACCTTGCCAGCCTTGTATTCCAAACTCACAATGTGTTCTATACTCAGCCACTAAGGTAATCAACCAGAGGTGTAAGGTGGATCACATTATGCCTGTGTAGACAATCCCCTAGGACTTCCTGCTAATAATAAAATATAATGTATCTTATAATAGACTGGAATCCCCTAATTGAGTTGACCCCTGGGTAATTATCCTGGATTTTTTCCCATCTCTGTTTCTCTTGTTCATTATATCCATATCACAATGACTTTCTAATCTTGTAAGATACCAAACTGGTTCATTTCTGGGGCATTTGTACCCAATGCTAAAACCAGGTGCCTGTGTTCTGCAAATACTCTTTCGTTATTTCACATCCCTTTAATATAATTCAGCTCAACCCACTCTTTAGAGAGGCCTTCCTCTAAGTTATTTTCCTCCCAGCTATTCTCTTTCTTCCAAATTTCTCTGCCATAATTACTTCTGTGTTTAATTTCTATTCCTTTTCCTTATTTTAATTCACTGTAGGTCCATCTCTAAAATCAAACTTATAATAGAGAGACCTGAATTTTCTTCTACCAGTGTCTCTCATACTGAAGACCCACAATATACTTTTTCAAATTACTCCAAACATCTTTTGTTCAAGTTGTGTTCAGGGAAAACTACTAAAATCTAGACCAGCATAAAATGAAGTTGGAAAATTAATGAAACAGCAAACCAAGGAAATAGAACATTTCATGAGGGAAAAGTAATTGTCTTTCTTGTTTCGGCTTGGTTACATGTGAGGTTTTCTGTTTCATATTTTCCTCATTTGACAATAAAAAATTAAGTACATATGAAATAAAGCAAATTGGCAGTTTTAGTAAAAAGTGCTTTGGTACCCAGTGACAGGTAAATGAAAAATGGATGTCCTATCCCAAGTAGGATTCTAACACACACACTCTAACTCAGATTTGTAAAGCATTTTTTTTAATTTATTTTATTTATTTTTGTATGTGTATGAGTGTACTGTCTGCATGTAGGTTTGTGCACCCGTGTCGTGCAATGCCGCGGAGGTCAGAAGAGGGTGTCGGATTCCCCTGGAACTGGAGTTCTCCTGGAATTGGAGTTTCAGACGGTTCTCAGCCGCCATGTGGGTGCTGGGGATCGAACCCGGGTCCTCTGTAAGAGCGGTCGGCGCTCTTAACCGCTAGGCCATCTCTCCAGCCCCCAAAACTGCCTTCTTTAATTGACTAATAGACATAGGAACTGTGAAAAGGATTATTCTCTATTCAGAACCAAATATAATACTAAAGTCTCCTTAAGCTATGCACTTAAGCAAAATATATTAATACAGGAGACCTCTGATATCAACAATGGATTATTCTACGAAGGAGATGTTGGCCAGGGGATCCAAGCCCCCCCCCCCAAAAGGGAAAGGCTTCTTGCCTGTAAACTGGGATAGCTGCAAGAAGAGAGGCGAAGACGTGGTGGGGGATAGGCCGGTGCAATAGTGTAGGGGAGTGACAATAGAAGATGGGAGGCCCTGCTCTCAGAAAGACGCATGATATAAAGCATTGTAGATGTTTGTGACCAACAGGCATAGCAAAGTGTAACAGGAAATTTGGTCTGCGAAAGGGGAAAAGGGGGGAAAATGGAACCCATGGATAATACCAATGGAAAACAAAGCAAATATAGATGGCCTCCTTGAGTGGGGGGGGTCAGCAAGAACTCCTCCGACAGCACGCAAGCTACACCGTGCACCGTGCTTAATATGTGCAGAAGGTGGTGCAGGCCATATGCCTGATGAATGAACACAAATCTGAACTTGGCTAGTAAGGCTCTCGTCTTGGAGGAGAGTAACCACGGAAAGCACTGATGCCACAGAAAGAAAAGCTTACATTCTCTTGTGTTTAGGAGGGGGAGATAGGTTAAATGAAAGAAGGGGGGAGAGCCGACATAAAGGCCGACGGGTCATAGTTTATAAAAGAGAAAAATGTAATGTCAGTATTAACATCAGTCCAGTCCAAACATCTGTGTGGTTTATAAAACCAAAAGGTAGCCTACCGGATAAGGGAAAAACGCATCAGTACAAATGTTTAGTATTATTAATTTTGCTTTACTTATGTTGTAGTGCATGTAACTGTCGGCATGTAGGATTTTGCACCCTGATCAAAAAATGCTAAAATGCGGCTTGGCGGTCAGCGGAGAGGGGTCCGCCGTCGCGGATGCCCCTGAAGGGGGAAGCGGTGTAGGTGTTAAAAAAGACTCCGAAATGCACATTGTTCCAGAGACGGTGTACTCGTCATAACTGCCATGTGGTTGCTTGGGGATCGAACCCGGTCCTATGCAATACAGTACGGAAATGCTCTTAAAAGAAGAACAAACAACTTAGCCAATGCTGCTCACATCCCATTTAATACTGGAAAAAAGGAATGTGAATATGAGCAAAGTACCGTATAGTATCTAAATTGCTGTGTGCCTTCAGTCAATTAGTAGGACTGAAAGTTGAATGCGGGACAGTAAACTGCCAGCCCTTGAAAGGAAACAGTCAGAATTTACCAGAGTCCAATACAACAGATCCAGAGAAAGTGACTGTTTTGCTTCTTGGTCCACCTGTGACGCCTTGTCCTAAGAGCCGGAAAAGAAGGAAAAGGGAACAAAATACTGAAGAGATAGTGGCAATAAGTTAAGGCAGAGTAGAGTGGAAGCTTGAGTGTGATTAAGGGTTGGAACGTGTGGAAAAATACAGCAATACCGAACTGGACACTTATGTTGTGAAGTCAAGCTTGATGAATGTAAAAGGAGCGGCCCCCGCCCGCCCCAGCTGTGATGAGAATGGGAACCCAATGGGCAGTGTGTGGTTATTGGGTAGGTACAAAATACGCTTGCAAAGTTGGGTTTTACATGAAGGATGCTTGGATCGTGGAGAAAGGGAATGTGATTGAGCTGGGAGGTGGAATGGATTAAATGGAAATGAAAAGAATTTAGGTGAATGTATAGGAAAAAAGAAAGTAGGTACCACATTTAGACAATAATGAACGCATGGAAAATTTAGCAAAGAAAATAACTTGAAAAAAAAGAATGCCTATAAAGGGAAATGGGAATGCTAAGAAAATTCGAAGTTTACAGTTGATTCCTCTTGGAGACTGAAAAAGAAATCCATTAGGCAGTACGCGTGGGTAGTTATTAATTTGAAGCTTAAAGTGGAAAAAAAGTACTAGTCGAATGCAAACGTGTATGGAGTCAGGTATCAACAAACAAAAAAGAGGAGGAAAGATTATGAAATAAGTGGACAGACAAGCGGAGTTTGAAAGGGGTACTACAAATACTGTTTCCCCTTCAAAACTTCACATGAGAGAATTGGCATCACATAAATCTGATTGTTTAATTATTGGGCCAAATGATATGCAAAAAACTGTGTTCTGTGAACATGTTGTAGGTTGAATGACGAAAGAAAGAATAGGAGAAAGTAAGGATTATCAATAGGGATGGCATGAAGCGGCCGTCACTTACGGTTGTATAAATTAGGAGTGAGAACAAAGGAAAACTCGGGCTCTGGAGTTGGTGTGGAGAGTCTGGAGGTTACGGTTAACACGGACGCGATTTTTTGAGCGATACCTTTCTTTTCATCCTTTATACTTCTGTTATATGTGCAGATATACATCTATATTATGGTGCATTTTGGCTAGTCGGACATAAAAAAATGACACAAAATTCAACTACCTGCTTTCCCGTGCAACGAAGACGTGGGTTTGGATCACCGTCACAATATTTATACGGCACTTCCCATTAAGTCCCTCATTGTCCGCAGCAACCAATGGAGTATGGAAAGGTGTTTTCCGTCCTCCACGCCCCCTCGACGGCCTGAACATCACAGGAAACGGGTCCACACCGGACTCTAAGTCGGCAATAGTCCCAAGGAAAAGGGAAAAGGAGAGACTCACCAGGCCAGGTTCTTTGGACAGATTTGTCAATGTTGTGAACCCCATACACTAAAGAAAAAGGGAAAAAAAAACTGTTAATTTCCATGACATGAGGAGCATACAGTGAGTCCTCTCTATTCAAAGTTGTGTGAATAAATCAGCATGTATTTACATAGTAATGATTTACATAGTAACCATTATGAGCAAGGTAGTGAGAAAGATAATAAAGGTTGAGTATGAAAAGATGTAACGAGAAAACATCCCAATGAATCTCCAGACCAATACGGAGCACAGGGGGGAAAAAACAGGCTTAAACGCTGGAATGTGGTGATGACAGAAAGTCCCATGGGTATAGAGACACGATTAGACGTGGGTTATAGAAGGTGGGTGGATGAGGTTTAACAGATCTCTTATCTAGGAAAAAGGAGGGTGAGAACCTCCGGTGAGCTTGATAAGTCAAGTGCCCAGAAGATTCACAAATGAGTGGCTTAAAAAATTTAGCACAGGCGGGGAAGGGCAATAAACATGGATTAAGTGCACCATATAAGTCGTTCAAATACCAAACACCGGAATATATAGCAGAGCAGGAGGGGGAGGGGGGGGAAAAGAAAAAAAGTGGGAAGGGGACAAAGGAGCTGTGGGTTCAATTAAAGCAAGTTCATAAACATATTAACTGCCTGAGTATATGTAACATGTCAATCACAGAGATACAAACAATATAAGGGTAAAGGTCCCCAAAAAAAGAAACGTTAATTGATTGAGAATATGTCTCACCTATATAGAGTCACCGAAAGCTGGCCTGGAGCAAAGTAGCACTAAATGTACAGACCATCTGGCCAGTTTGAAAGCTCAAAACAAGAAGGGGATACCACCTGCACCTCGGGCCATCCAAAAGTTGGCTGGGAAGAGGTAAATGGTGTTGGCAACGAGCCACCGAAGGCAAGAACGAATGGGGGCCTGATTAGCGGCAGTCAAAAAAATTGGTGTCGTAGTGGAATTGCGGTGTGGTGGGGGTGGCTGGTGACTGGTGGCTGCAACCGCACTGGTCCTGCGCAAAAGCAGGGGTCAGGTGCGTCTTAAAAACATTAAACCAACTGAGAACCATTATCTAAGCTAAACGAAATTTAACTCCAAGGCCACGGCAAAGGCTTTATACATAATATTACAAGTCAATGAGTTTTGATCCACCAGAGAGACGGGGGGGGGAGCAATAAATTTTCCTTTTAGCAAGGGATTGTGTTTAATAGGAATAAGTGCTATTATTATTTAAAGTAGTAGTTTTTACAAAAAAATGAATTAATAAAATTTTGGCGACAATAAACAAATGCCAAATAGAAATGTGATACAGTATAAGTAGTCCATGATGGTGCATGCATTAAACATTGTTTATGACAAAAAGGAAGGCGTAAGATCTGGGGCTGACCATTGGCTATGTCATAGGAAAGAAATAGTAGAGCGGGATTTATCGTGTAGTCTTGGTGGTGGTTAAAGACTGACTTCCACAGGAGGGTTATTTCATTTTTTGTGAGGCTGATGTTGAAATGCAATAAGACAACAATTATATGAATATCTAGTGAAGGGGTCATCAGAAAAGAACGAATCAGAAGCTGGTGAGAGTAAAGGGATGATGTGGTATTAACTGATCAAGGGGAGGGAGCGGGGCGGAAGTACCGGGCGGTGTTGAGAGTTACATAAACAGGGAATGCAGGGAAGATGGGATTTTAATCAAGCTTTCATAGCTATATTGGAAATTAATTGAAGAACAAAATGTCAGGTCACAAGCATGTGAAGTCCCGTCAAGGGCCGTGTGTAGTCCGCAACAGCGAACGCTGATAGGCAGAGAGTAAGTGAGAGTGGCAGCCAAAAAATCTTGGGTGTGAGTGAACCAGAGAGCCGGAGGGCGCTGGTGTCGTTATTAGTGTGTGGAGTGTGGGGAGTCCAGAGAGAGAAAAAGGGAGAAAGGGGGCAACTGAGGGAAACTAATACATTGAATGGACCGGCGCGAATTCGATCAAAAAGAACCAAAAAAAGAAATTTGAAAATTTCAATGAAGTGTTGGTCTAGCCAATTCATTTAAACCTTACAAGTACTGTAAGGGGTAATTTCAGTTTTCCTTAAAGATGAGGTGAGTGAGGTATGTACATTAACTACCTCGCTCTGTCCCCTAGATACTAAGTCTCCCAGACAAAATTAGCACCCTGGTAGTCTATCTGTAGTGCTCCTGTTCTCAATAACTATTCTTTATAAATAAGCATCCTTAAACTGTTTAGAACACCAGTCAGAAATGGGAAAGGCACAGCAGCAGTAAATATGATAGAAATATGATAAAAATAAATAAATAAATACAGCAGAAGGCAGCATTTACTCATTATTCAATAATTAATAAAACAGCCTGGGGTGCTGGGTGGGCATGCGCATTTAAATCCTACACTCGGGAGGGCAGAGGCAGGCGATCTTTGTGAGTTCAAGGCCAGCCTGGTCTACAGGCAAGTTCCAGACAGCTGGGGCTACAGGGAGACCCTGTCTCAAAAGAACCAAAAAAAACAACNCGTGTTTCCACGTTGATGAGATTGTTTTTTCTTGTAATTATAATTTAAGAATGTTAAAATGACCTACATCAAAAGGAGAACAAACATAACCAAGTCTGCCTGTGAACTAAAATTACAAATTCCAGATGTACACTTGAATATGTTAGGAACTTCTGGGAAACACTACTAGCTTCCGTAAATACTGTCCCCACCCATCTGGAAACAGGCTTGGTAACTTCAGGGTGCAGAGGCTGTGTGTGTACCATAAGGAAAATCCAGAACCTCCCTCCAAAACAGTAGCAAGGAAAGAGCTCTGAACCTTTGTAGGAATATAAGGAAAAAAGCAACCAAGGGAGGACAAGGTGAAGGGAGAGAAGAATGGAAGGAGGACTACAGAATCACAAAGACTGGGAAAGCCCATGGAGAGAAGCACTGGAGGGAACATAACATTGTAGATGATGTCAGTTTCTTGTCAGGAAAGGTTCCTCTTGGGAAATGGTTCCAGGCCAAGCAAAGGGGGGCCTTGGAGTTCTAGTGGTCCCACCCCCCTTTCGCATTTCTTGCTTCTCTGTAAACCTTGCCAGCCTTGTATTCCAAACTCACAATGTGTTCTATACTCAGCCACTAAGGTAATCAACCAGAGGTGTAAGGTGGATCACATTATGCCTGTGTAGACAAGTCCCCTAGGACTTCCTGCTAATAATAAAATATAATGTATCTTATAATAGACTGGAATCCCCTAATTGAGTTGACCCCTGGGTAATTATCCTGGATTTTTTCCCATCTCTGTTTCTCTTGTTCATTATATCCATATCACAATGACTTTCTAATCTTGTAAGATACCAAACTGGTTCATTTCTGGGGCATTTGTACCCAATGCTAAAACCAGGTGCCTGTGTTCTGCAAATACTCTTTCGTTATTTCACATCCCTTTAATATAATTCAGCTCAACCCACTCTTTAGAGAGGCCTTCCTCTAAGTTATTTTCCTCCCAGCTATTCTCTTTCTTCCAAATTTCTCTGCCATAATTACTTCTGTGTTTAATTTCTATTCCTTTTCCTTATTTTAATTCACTGTAGGTCCATCTCTAAAATCAAACTTATAATAGAGAGACCTGAATTTTCTTCTACCAGTGTCTCTCATACTGAAGACCCACAATATACTTTTTCAAATTACTCCAAACATCTTTTGTTCAAGTTGTGTTCAGGGAAAACTACTAAAATCTAGACCAGCATAAAATGAAGTTGGAAAATTAATGAAACAGCAAACCAAGGAAATAGAACATTTCATGAGGGAAAAGTAATTGTCTTTCTTGTTTCGGCTTGGTTACATGTGAGGTTTTCTGTTTCATATTTTCCTCATTTGACAATAAAAAATTAAGTACATATGAAATAAAGCAAATTGGCAGTTTTAGTAAAAAGTGCTTTGGTACCCAGTGACAGGTAAATGAAAAATGGATGTCCTATCCCAAGTAGGATTCTAACACACACACTCTAACTCAGATTTGTAAAGCATTTTTTTTTAATTTATTTATTTTTTTTGTATAGTTGAGTGTACTGTCTGCATGTAGGTTTGTGCACCCGTGTCGTTGCAATGCCGCGGAGGTCAGAGAGGGGTGTCGGATTCCCTGGAACTGGAGTTCTCCTGGAATTGAGTTTCAGACGGTTCTCAGCCGCCATGTGGGTGCGGGATCGAACCCGGTCCTCTGTAATAGCGGTCAGCGCTCTCAACCGCTAGGCCATCTCTCCAGCCCTGTAAAGCATTTTGACCTGTGTTTTTCTAAGGGGAACTCGCCAGCCTAATAAGGTATACTATTTACTCATTTAAATGCATGTTATGAAATGTGGTGGGGGTGGAGGGAACAGAAAACTCAAAGTCTGGAGGCCACAGTGGGTTTCTCATTTAATTTTGCCTAGAGCAAAACCACTCTTCTTGGGCACAGGCATAGCCCCTGAACCTCTCTCTCTCTCTCTCTCTCCTCTTCTCTCTCTCTCTCTCTCTCTCACACACCACACCACACACACAAAATATATATATATATATAATATATATAGTATATATTAGTATATATATATATATATATATATGAAAGTCAATCCCTTTTTCACACTGTGGGGATCTTACCAAGAATGTCTTATCTAACTCACTAGCTATTTATCTCAGGGACACAGGTATCTGGTCAGTTACTATCAAGTTTCAGACAAAGCGCAGAGTTCATTTTGAGTTTTTGAGGAAAAGCAGACATTATTTTACATAGTAGATACAGAAGTGTTTTTTTTTTAAATGGATACTTTCATGAATAAATCCATCTTTTTAAATAATATTAGAGAGACCTGAGCATGGTGGTACATGCTTGCAACTGAAGAGTCTGGAGGCTGAGGCAGGAGGAAGATGAATTTGATACCAACCTGGGCTGCACAGTGGTACCCAGACACTAAAAGTGATGGGAGGGAGAACTCAAACAGACAATTCTTTCTGAGAAATGCTAGAGGTATTTTTTTCTCAAAAGAAATAGGCATTTTGCACAATAAATGACAGGCTGTTTCAAATCCTCCGAGTGTGGCATCTTTGCTCAAAAACAAGGTGAAGTTTATCTTAATGGATTGAGGATAATTGAAAGACAGAGGAGAGCCTGGAACATAGTCTTTTTGAGTTCGTTTTTGAAGAGTCTTAATGCTATGCTCAAATTTGTGAAAACTCTTTGACACTGATGCACCTTGCCTTTCCATCTTCTGCAATTTGTTTCTACTTAGCCTATATGTGAAGAGTCCTCTGTCTCATGGTTTTCTGAGCATGATATTGCCATATCCCTCCTTAGAGGTGAAGAGCCTCAGGTCTATATTCTTCTGCTCACCCAGCATCCATAGATTCCCTTCTAGCCTTGATCTCTCTCTTGGCTTCTAAGAATCTAAGGATCTTTTTCCTACTGTGGTAAGTGTGGTCCACTTGGAAGACTTGTGGATAATATGCTGTGAGAGGATGAGATATTGTAGTATCTTTGTTGGCAGCCTTAAAATGGAAAAGCTGTTATCCCCTCTAAAATGACTGGTGGGGGTAGTGGGAACAAGAACTCAACATTTGGATATCAAGGAGGCAGCAGTGGAAGTCTCATTCAGTTCTGTTCAGGGCAGAAACATTCTTCCTGGGCACAGACACGTGCCCAAACATTAGTCAAATGTGTATGAAAGTCATTTCCTGTGTATCTGCATGTATCAAAAGCAAAGTGGGCCTGAGTCCTGAGTTTGGCAGGCTGTCTCTGCTCTGTTCTGATCCAAGGAAGAATGAAATGTCCAAGTTCAAATGAAGATTCATTTGTCAAGATGGAAATTTGGGGCGATTCTGCATAATAGTTTTTACCATCTCACATGAATGGAATATTTAGACTTACAGTATGTGAGACTCCATTTGTATTCTCGTCTTGGGCCATGCAGGAATTATGAGAAAACTTGTTGGAATGTGTAATAATAGACAAAACTATCCTTTAGCTTCTGAACCTGATTCCTGAGTAGACTTGCTCTCAGAGCCTGGGATGTGTTCCCTGCTTCCCCAAATGGACTTCTACATCCCAGGGTTTCCTGGCACATACAGCTGAGGGAGTCTCAGGCCTCTGCTCATCTGCCTTTCAGAATGGTGCACACAGTCCTTTTCAGTAGCTGAATGGTATATGCTTGTGCTACAAAGCAAATCAGAGAGCTGAGACTAGGTAACCTTATTTTAAGGAAATACTCTCAGTTCTTCCTTGCATGAAGATAGTTAGTGGAATATAAATCAATGTGACATAAACCTTAATTACTGGGAATCTTACAATTCATTCTGTGGCTCTGCCAACTCTTTACCTTCTATTGGCTAGGTCTTAGATAAACACCAGTCTTTCCACATATTTAAAGAATGCCATTGAAGCTGGGTGTGGTGGCGCATGCCTTTAATCCTAGCACTCGGGAGGCAGAGGCAGGCGGATCTTTGTGAGTTCAAGGTCAGCCTGGTCTACAGCGTGAGTTCCAGGACAGCTGGGGCTACAGGGAGACCCTGTCTCGAAAAGACTAAAAAAAAAAAAAAAAGACTGCCATTGAGCAGATGTGTTCCTGGTATGTGATAAATATGTAGCCAGAGTAAAGGAAAAACAGAAATTATTACCTTACTACTCATATCTTATAACTTCCCAAAGTGTTTAAACATAGGTTCAGAATTGAGCTACTTGTGGTAATAGGGCAAAGGTAGGAATTTTGAGGGAGGAATGAAGTGACTTCTGTACTTCAGGATTGCCCAGAAAGATACTCCAATGCTTGTGTGGCCTTCTGTCTAGGTTATACCCATTCTTACAATCCATTATTTAAATACATACAAGTCCACATGAGAGAGACCTTGCCCTGAAATGTCTTCTTGAGAATGGTATCACTTTGCTTGATATAATACTTTCCATCTCCATCCTCTTTCTGCACATTTAATGATTTCATTATTCTTAACAGATGGGTAAAATTCTCTTGTGTCTACATACCACATTCTCATTATCCCTTCTTCTGTTGATAGGTATTTACACTGGCTCAGATCCCTTGCTACTGTGAAAGATGGTAAACATGGATGTGCTGATATCTCTGTGGTAGGATATGGAGTCATTTGGGTATATGATAGCTATTGGAAATGACTGAGTTAGGTAAAATGGAATCTACAAAGTGGTTTTGATTAACATTTCTTTGATGCATAAGAATATTGATCTCATTTGCATTTTTGTGGTTTTTCCTTGTCTCTTCATTTTATTAGCACATTGCTGACTCTCAGGGGACCCTTGTACAGTGACTTCCAGTCTACCTGCCCGTATCTCTCAGCTTCTGTTTCTATCTCATGACTAGTTCCTGTTCTGGCCTTCTAGGGTCAGGAACCATTAGAATAATTCTCATATTAGCACACACTGTAAGTGCCTTGGGTTTTCATCAAATCTTTATTTAGTATTTCCTCATAGTATTGAGGTCATCGTCTTTAGATTCCATTACTCTCATTCACCTAAACTTTCTCTTCAGTCCTGCTGACCTTCTGGAATATTGAAATACATCTAAGTAGATCTCTGTTTCTGTATGCCCCAGACTCCAGAAGAGCGTATTTACTGATATTGGGCTAATTCTAAATATACCTTCCCCTTTTAAAAATAATGGACTCCATTACATTGTGGAATTCAGGAATTCCTATTTTTCATATAGTGTTCCTTAACACACTGCAAACCACCTGCACATTCTATTTACCCCATTGCAGTGGGGGTGGCTTGTTTGGGAAAACCCAGCCCCTTTCCTGTCAGGGATCTGGAACTTTACCCTTCCTGCTGCTTTCACTGCTTCTTTCTCTGGAGCTGCTCTGTCTCACACACTCAAAACAGCTCCCCCTTCACGAAAACACCCTCTTTCCTCAGCACATAAAGTGTTTTCTCTACATCAATCCCAGAAAGTTTTCTTCTTCATAAATAATCACTGGTAAGGTGAAAATCATCATCGCCTTTTATAATCAAGAATGGACTACAAAAATACCCAATTTTAGAACAATTGTGAAATTTATTGATAAATACAGGCAGGACATATTGGTTTTGTTTTTGTTCTGAGACAGGGTTCATGCTCACCTCACACTCACTGTGTAGTCCAGACTGCTTTTGAATTTGCAATCTTCCTGCCTTGGCTGACCGAGTCCTAAGATGAGGACACATTCTATTTTTGCTATATTAAATATGTCTGAAGCCTACAAAATATTGTTATATCCCAGAGGAGTGGAAATGTTTTTACTCAACATTGTGTCATACAAAATGTATTCTATTTAGACTATCAAAGAAGGATGTTTGAAAACTATTTACCAGCAGAATTAAGGCATAGTATCCTAAAATCGTGGCCTATTTCCTAATTATTCTGGAGATAGTTGAAACTGTAATGTTGCCACTGCCAATGAAAACATAAATTCAGAGACTTGAACTATTGAAGAACAAAATGGTATTATTTCGTTGTTTTCAGAATACATACTCTGCATGAATAATGAAAAAATAATATTGATTTTGGATACAGTCATACAAGCAGGGCTGTTAAGAGTTATAGAAATCTTTTGTTCTTGTTGTTTTCCTATGACTCTCATGAAAATTTGAAACTGTGTTTTATTATTCTCAAATCATTTATAGAGACATACATAAATTTTTGACTGGATCTCTGCCCAACATAGCACCAAGATCAAAGGTTTATTTTCTAGTAAATTACAATCCAGATCTTTGTGTCACAAGTTTACCAATTTATGAGAGTATTAGCCATAAAATAATCTGTCATCTGGTCTTTTCATTTCAACACAAGGGAAAACTCAAACAAGGTAAAAGGAAACTTAATTAGGATGGGCCATGAGGAACTTTCAAAATTCATTTTGACATTGGAAACATTTATAGGGTGAAATGCAATTGTCTACAAAACTGTGTAAGGAAATAGAATATCACTTAGATTACTTCTCAGTTCAAAGGCCACAGTATTTATAGGGGTCATTTCTAATTGATCAGCATTTAAAATCTTACCTTTACTATAGTTGAAAAACAAATTTCATGTTACTAGGCCAGCACACTCCTGAGCTACAATGAAAGGCAAAACAATGAACAAGAAAGGTGGCATTGACAGCCTATAGGAAAGAGGGAAAACCTGTGACTGTCCTGAGGCCTATTGCTGAGTATGATGAGGCTTGAATGTGCCCCTCAAGGGCTCATGGGCTGAAACTCAATCTCTCTTGTGAGGTATAAAGAGAGATGAAACTTGATCTTGCTATAGTGTTTAGAGGCACGGCCTTTGACAAGCATAAGCATTGCATGAGGTCATCAGGTGACTCTTCTCTGACTATTCTTCCATAGGGGAGAATACCAACCATGCAGACCCTCCAAGACACTAAGAGATTGAAAAGATTTCTCTAAATTAAGATGTCAATAGTTTTAAGTAATGTAATACTAATAATGAAACCCAGGAAAGTTAAAAATGATCTTCCTTAAGAAGAAAAAAAAATGTGATGAGAGATCCATCCTTATTTCTCTACTGACAACATGATTCTTAATACCTTGATAGATTAATTATATCAAAGAAAGAAGACAGTGGTGTTCTGGTAGCAAGGCAGCCTTTGGACACTATCTCCAGTGCTTACTCACCAGACTTCATGGTCTACTGAAAGTCACTGTATGTTTCATGGTAAAACAATAATTAAAAGCTGAGAGATGCTGATACTACAGTTTTGTTTGTGAAGACTGGAGTATCTACTTTTTAATTAGACTGTAAATTCTTCCAGGGAAAGATCCATGCCTTTGATTTATTTAAATACCAACTACTGTGTTAGGCATGTAGTAGTCTCCTAAGAAACAGCCCAACCAGACCTGTAATGAAGATTTGTTAATTGCTACCAGAAATGCTGAATTATAAACAACCTATTTTACAGCCGGAGGGGAAGATCATGGATATAGAATTATTGGAAAATAACGGGAGGTGTTGAAAATAGAAGAAAAGTATCTGGGATCTTATTAAAAATTATAAATTAAAATGTCTTGAATAATTCTAAAATGTAATTGGTAAATAGAAGTTTCCTGGAAAAAATGTTCACGGGGAGCATTCAGACCAAAAAGCTACATTTTAAATTTAAGTGCAATAGTGATTTTTCATAATCACATATATATCCACTATAATTCAGGAATAGTTTTTCATATGAAAAAGATGAAGCTGAGTTGGTAGAGACAGTGTGATGCAACAGAGGGCAGCAGTGAAGGGACAGATTCTAGAGCAGGGATGGGTACTGACCCGGGTCCTCTGTTATACACACTGCTGGATGTGGAGCACTCTGTTTCTGTGACGGGATTCTCATCAGTGAGATAAAGATAACAGCAGTGCTCAACTTACAGAGGTAGGGTTCTGTTCAATAGGGTGATAAATCAGAATGCACTTACAAGCATGGTAGGCACAAATTATGCTCCACAGAACTGTTAAGAGTATTCAGTCAGTATTTTCCTATGTCATCCTTCCTTCAGTTCTACCCCAATGATGCTTGCATGCATGCACACACCCACAGTGTGAACTGCTTCGGAGCACTTGTGGGTTGAAATTTTGGTCCTCAGTAGCAGCATAGATAGATGTACTCACATGCACATATACACATTCATGCACACATACACACATACAGATAGGTATATACACATATACACTTATGTGTATATCTGCATTTACATGAATACACACAGATGCATACACACATGTACACAAATAAATACACATACAAATATACATACACAACATACAGACATACACACAGACATATGCACAAAGACTCACAGGTATTTATAGGCACACACATAAGCACACATACCCACATACGGATACCACATAGGCAAACATACACTTATATAAACTCATGCCTATACATACTCACACATAGTTACACACATATACATTCATAAACACTTACACACACAGATACACAAACACACATAAACACATACACATAAATAGACACACATGAACACAAGCACATGTACACGCATATGTCTAATCATAAATGTTCAATCATGAACAAACATATTTACAGACCTACATGCACATGTTTACATAGACACACATACTCTTGTACATGAACACACATATATAAACACATACATGAATGTAGATGCAGACAAACACACATACATATAAGCATATATGTACATGGATGCAAAAACATACATACAGAGATCCATAAATACTCCTATATAAACACACATAAAATATAGATCTACAGACCTATCTACATGAAAAACATATATACACACATAAACACATATATGTACAAATATACATACATATAAACATGCATGTACATGAGTGCACAAACATACATGCAAATGCATATAAACATGTATGCACATATAAACACATATAGCACATGAATACACATATACACATACACTCACATACACACATATATAAAAACATATGTTTGCACACATACACATTTACTCCAGTGATGTTAAGACATCTATGAAACACTCAATTTTATTTTACCCTATTTACAGTATGGAAGCTAAAGATTTGTGGGAAAATAAAAATATTCCTATAGTAAATGTTATTTTCATTGAATACCAGTATTTTTATCTTGGAGGCATAGTTCCCCTGGAATGTGTTTCTGATAAGATTCTTTTACTTAGAATGTATTTTTTTATCCTAAATAAAACTATCTTCACCAATATGTGTTCTTAACATATAAATCACTAATTTAGTTCACTTATAATAAAACAAACTGGTAAATGTGAACATCAGTGTGTATATTTACACTTATTCCAAACATATATGTGTGTGTGTGTGCATGTGTGTATAACATACTGTCTTAGTACAAACACCAGGATATTAGCAGTTGTTATTCTTTGTGTTTTTCCTTTGGTTAGGAAATGTATAAATGTTGACTACCTTCCATTCTTTTAAGGAAACTCTTTTGTACTAGCAGGTAGTAATCAGCACTGAACCATTGGTTCTTTAAAGTTAAGAACATAGTATAATATTCTGCTGGGCATGGTGGCGCATGCCTTTAATCCTAGCACTCAGGAGGCAGAGGCAGGCGGATCTATGTGAGTTCAAGGCCAGCCTGGTCTACAGAGTGAGCTCCAGGCCAGCTGGGACTAAAGGGAGACCCTGTCTCAAAAACACAAAAAAAAAAAAAAAAAAAAAAAGAACATAGTATGGTTGTAGGATTTGATCAACAAAAAGGGAAATACGTTTTCACAGATTTTCTTCTTTATTGCTGTGGTGTGTATATGTCTGCGCATACAGAGGGGGAGGTCAGAGGACAACCTGTGGAGTTCCTGCTCTCCTTCATCTGTATGGGCCCTGGAATCGAAGTTACCAGGCATGTACAGCAAGTGTCTTTACTTGCTAAGCCATCTTGCTGGTCCTGTTTTATCAAATTCTTAAATTCACATAGTTTTATTTCTTTTGCATCATTATTTAAATGTTAAGCAATGATGTATTCGGTATCCACTGTAATTGAATGTATAGAAGAAAGGCTAACTAGTCCTTGGGAATATACATTACATTAATTACATGCTGCATCCTTTTCTTACTTAATTGTAGTAAGGCATCATTAGCTTTGAAAATATGCTTCTGATCAGGTCAAGGGTCCAATTTGAAAACTCCACAGTTGACTGTTCACCATTTAGTACTCCAAGATCTGTCATGTTCTGCAAGTTGGGCTCAAATCCCTCATAGATAATTTCCTTGAGGATGGTGAATTCTCCATTCTGTTTGATTGGTTGATCCACATGAATTTCTCTTTGGCCACTCACATGAACCTGTGCTGGCCCTGTTACATGGCATTCACCTACTGAGTAGATATCTCCAAGAGTCTGGTTCACTGCTGTATGCCCACTGCATATTCTGTTCAGAGCCTTCCAAATATCAGTTAACACTAACTTTACCTTCTGCCCTCTCAGGTCCAAACTTGCAGCTGTATTTTGAGGTGTGATCTATCCCCCAGACTCCACATCATAGTTATGATAAAATTCTATCAGTTCTATGTCAAAATATTTCTAGAAGCCAGTTTCTCAGTCCATTGCCTGTAGCCCTAGTCGTCTAAAACCTCATATATTCCTGCAGCACTCTCATCCTCCCATGTCCATTTCTGTCTTCCAAATTCTAATCAGTCATGCGGCACAGTTCCTTTAAATGACACTTAGATCACACTCTGCTTATTCACAACCACTAGCAAATGTCTGCCTGATCCTGTCGCATAGGGTCTCTGATCTGCCCATCCTTCTGTCCATCTGTCCAGCCTCTAGGGTGGCTGTGAACACCATGGGCTCCCGAAAGCCTGTGCATTCTGGATGTCTGATGGCTGAGTCCACCATGCACTCACAAGGCATTTCTCCAAGGCCACTTCTCAGTGTGTCTTTGCTCTGCTCACCTGATTCAGAGTTTCAAACTTTCCCTCTTTGCTTGCCTTTCTGGTTCCTTATTCCCAATTGATTCATTTTTCCTATAGAACCTAACACCTTCCAGTATAATAGCTATATTGTATGTTTATATATGTTTTACTTACTATCAGTTATGTATGTATGTATGTATGTATGTATGTATGTATGTATGTATAAACTCCTGGACAAGAACATTTTCTGCACCTCCCTCTGGATTTATCCTGTGTCTGGTAAAATACTTGAGATATTTGTTGAATAAGTGATGGATTGTTTTTTCTTGATGGTTTAAATTCTTTCTCAGTTTCACATATGAGAGAGAGAGAGAGAGAGAGTGTGTGTGTGTGTGTGTGTGTGTGTGAGTGTGTGTACATATATATGGCATTACTTCATTATTTTGAATGTCTGTATTTTAAGTTCTGTACAAGCTCTGATTGACCTTACAAGTTTTGAATGTTTAGGCAACCACACTGACCATATACATACTTCATAACAAAGAGAACACTGATCAGGAAAGTAGAATGCCATAGTGGATAAAAGCCCAGATAATAGAGATATTCTTTCAATTATTTAAAAAAATAGTTCTGATAGCAATAGATTTCTTGATCTAATGACTAATTGGTACATTAGACAAGGAGCTATCAGAGCCTCATTGAAAGAAACTGCCTTTTGATGTTAACTAATCAAGCACGAGTTACTGACACTACTGTATATTCATTTTTGCAAATGATTGAATACCTCTAAACATAGTCTTTCACTAAAAAAAAATCGCTAACACTTAATGTAAGTAGTAAACTTGACCTGAACCAGGGTAAATATTCATAGCTGTTGACCTGCACAATCAATTATGCAAGTACATAAATTGACAAGTGTTTTTATATTAAAGGATTATTCATGTTAGAAGGGCTAACATTTGCTTTTCATGATTCCATTGTAACAGGAGTGTTAAATATTCATGTTAACTAGTTTTAACAAAAGGTATGTTGTAGATATGGATCCATTTTCAGGCAAGGAAATTAAGGATTTCTGTCAATTTCCTACCTAAGTAATGAACAGATGCAATGTGCATGGCTTTTGTTCCTTGTTTCTTTTAAACTTGCTATTATCTTCTGCAAATCTCTTCTAATTTCCATAACTTCCTGTTATTAAATAACTTTTCTGCATTCACTTTCAAATTCTTAGGTACAATTTTATTGTATCTCATGACTTGGACTTCACTGGGTTTAAGATGTTTTTCTTTTAGAGAACCAGAACTTGTCATTCTGCCCAGAACTCTGGAATTTAACTACACTATGAGTACAGTTCTTTTCATATAGTTTTGTTGATGTACATTAAAATGCACATATGTAAGGGAATGTTATTTGTTCCAGCTTGACATTTGTATGTATCTGTGAAACCACTACCATAATCCAGGTGACAAACGTCACATAAATCTGTTTCCTCACTGAGTTTGGAATGTCATTCTTCTTTTTTAATTTTTTAATTTATTATTTTTATTTTATGTGTATGAGTGTATGCCCTGCATGTATGTAAGTGCACCCATGCCATGCAATGCCCATGGAAGTCAGAAGAGGTGTTGGATTCTCTAGAGTTGGAGTCACAGACAGTTGTTAGCTACCATGGGTGCTGGGAATCAAACCTGGGTCTTCTGCAAGAGCAGCCAGTGCTCATAATGACAAGTCATCTCTCCAGCCCCAATGTCATTCCTCTTAAGAGACTTCCCTGTCCCCCAGGACAAGCAGACATTTTTAACTATGATGGAATTTTATAGAATGTAAATGCAGTTTGACTTGAAATGTCCTTACAGGCTTCTGCATTTGAACTCTTGGCCCCCAGATGGAGGCACTGTTGGGGAGAGTTCTGGAATTGTCAGAAGGTGGAGCTTAGCTGGAAGAATTTGGTCACTGGGTGCTGAGGTTGGGGCTAGACCAACTTCCTGTTGACTGTCTGCTTCCTAATCCTCAGGCAGTAGGACCAGCTGGGATCCTGCTGCCCTAGCTCCCCCACCAGGATGGAACCATTCCTTTTTTGAGCCCAGATAAACCCTCCTTCTCTCAAGTCCCCTCTTGTCAGATGTCTTGTCAAAGCAAGGGGGAAAGTAACTAATACAGCAAGCAAACTGAACCATGTACCAACTATAGTCTCTCTCCTGCTTCCTTTCCTCTACCATAATGACACTGAGACTCCTTTATGTAGGATATGTGTGTGACTAGTCCAGTCCTTCCCACTGCTTAGTGTTATTTAATTCTTTGAATTTATGGTAATTATTTTAATGCTCATCTACTGATGTGCATTTCACTTTCTATAATATTTGGCTATCAAATGAATCTTCTGTAAACATTCGTAGAGTTATCTTGATATGGATCTGTGTTTTTATTTTCTTGGGTAAATATCTAGCTAGGATCATAGCTTTGAGCTATGTTTAAAGTTGTTGAGAGGGCAGGTAATTCTTTTCATGACAGCAGTTTATGAGTATTTCAGTGGCACCACTGCTCATATCTTTATTTTAGTCATAATAGTGGTGTTTACTTTCAGTTCCTAATGACAATGATATTGAGCACTATTTCCTGTGTTATTTGCTGTTGTGTATTTTTTCCTATTAATTTCAGATTTATTTTGTGAAACCTATATCTTATTGAAGCATGATTATTCTTTACATATTCTAATCACTAAACTTCCACTTGGTATCTCTTCAGTATCTCTGAAAGAGGGAGACTGTGAACTCCCTATGGATACTATAATGCATAGATTCTCAAGTCCCTCTTCTAACATGGGATGGCTATTGTATATAAACCTCCATAGCTCTCCCACAATTCTTATCTTTTTCCTTTTTTTGATATTTTTGAGGCAGGGTCTCCCTTTTAGTAGCAGCTGTCCTGGAGCTCATTCTGTAGACCAGGCTGGCCTTGAACTCAGAGATCCTCCTACCTCTACCTCTCAAGTGCTGGGATTAAAAGCACGCCACCATGCCCCACTACACAATTCTTAAATCAGATCTAGATTATGGTATATCATGCAATACAGCTAGCATTCAGACAGTTGTTATAATGTACTGTTTCTGACATAAAAAATGTCAGCATGTATTTCGTGGAGATGTAACTTTTGAAGGGAAAAAAATATCTTTGATCTACAATTGGTTGACTGTGTGGACGTGGAACCCATGCCTATGGAGGGCAACCATAGATTTTGCAAACATGTTTGGTAGTTCCCCTGTCTTTTTTTTTTTTTTTTTCTTTCTTTTCTTAATAATCTTTTTAAAGAGCAAGAGTGTTTCATTTGGGGATGTTCTGTTTATTGATTTTTATTCGCTAAGGGATTTATCTTGTGTTTAGAAAGTCTGCCAAGAGCAGGAGAGATAGCCTAGTTGTTAAGAGCACCGACTGCTCTTGCAGAGAACCTGGGTTCGATCCCCAGCACCCACATGGCAGATAAGAACTGTCTGCAACTCCAATTCCAGGAGAACTCCAGTTCCAGGGGAATCCGAGACCCTCTTCTGACCTCCGCGGCATTGCACGACATGGATGCACAAACCTACATGCATTCAGTACATTCATACACATACAGAAATAAATAAAATTATTAAAAAATAATTTAAAAAAAGAAAGTCTGCCAAATACTAGGCTACTAAAATTTTATGTTTTTTTTCTACAAGTTTAAAAATTTTAGCTTTTATATTCTATATATGAGGAGTAGGATCTTTCCAATTATATAGTCAGATAATAGATAGGCAGCCAGATAGATAAATAGATAGATATGGAGATTTGGTGTATGGTAGGATCCTGATCAGGGTCAATTTTCTTTTATTTTATTTTGCTACTTGTTCCTGGATTATTTCTCTCAAAAATAATTTTTCCCATTGAATTTCCTTGGTACTTTTATAAAAAAAAAACAAATAGATATATGTAAGTCTATTCCTAGAGTCTATTTGAGTCTATCTTTTTGCCAATACCACATTATCTCGATGACTGTGGAGTTGGAAAGGCCTTAAAGTCGAATATTTCCTGTTCTCCAAATTGAAAACTGTTTGATCTGTCTGCACCTTGTGTTTTAACTCAGATTGATTAGTTGAAGTGACCTTCATTGTATGAATGTTTTGGGCAGATTTTCTTTCTAGACAACATCCTCACTATGCCACCTCATCCCTGTGAATTAAAATGTTTACTCCTCGGGCTGGAGAGACAGCCTAGCAGTTAAGAGCACCGACTGCTCTTGCAGAGGATCTGGGTTCGATCCCCAGCACCCACATGGCGGCTAAGAACCATTTGTAACTCCAATTCCAGGAGCACTCCAGTTCCAGGGGAAACCGAGACCCTCTTCTGACCTCCACGGCATTGCACGACATGGGTGGGCGCACAAACCTACATGCAGACAGTACATTCATACACATACAAAAATAAATAAAAATAAAAAAATAAAATGTTTACTACCATTAGAATGCAGACTATTTCTAGCCCCATGTGACCTCTAAATATTTTCTTTCCTTTGTGGTAATAGTGTATTCTGGCTTTAAGCACCACCTACCTAGATTTGCGGATCAAGACTCAGTGGAGGCCCCAAGGAGATTGCCAGCACATCTCAAAAGCAGCTTCTCTCTGAGGATGCAGTTGTGGACCCTGTAGAATATCCTCGAACCCCAGCTGCGGGGGACTCTCTGCTTCCTCTTTTCCTTCCTCAGCCCCAGGTGAGGGTCAGGTGCCACTGGGTTTCGCATCTCTGTTTTAACTTGGATATACTCTCTAATGATCATTATAGTTCTGTCAAAGGTGTTCTTTCTCTGACGGGTCACTGATTTTACACCCTCTGAAAACCCTGGCCTCAAGTATTCTGTGTAGCTTTATTTTTCCAACTCCTTGAGTAGTAGGATAAACCTGGATCCAATTAACTCTATACTGATTTGTGAATGGAAGAATGCTGCAGTTTCTCAAAGTCCCAACATCCAAAATATTCTAAGTATACCAACCACACATGTCTGGGAAGGAACCTGTTCACTGGATTCATCTTGCTGCATCTGAGCTCACATGACCTCTTTTTAAATTTGCCCCATTTTTTTCTACATTTTATGCATTTTAACATATGATATTTTAACTTACTATGATGATTACAGTATGTTACTGCCTTTTTATTTGTCTTTCCTTTCTAATTCTACCTGGACATCATTTCGACCAGTTTCTAAGAGGAACGGAATTCTATTATCAAATATTTTGTTTCTTTTTCTAATGCCAGACACTATGGTTTACTAAAGTTCACTAAAATGTATTCACATTGTATAGTAGATATATGTAAAATAAACTCACTAGATTTTTTTTCCAAGTCTTCCAAGGGTTCTCCACACTGCTTTCCATAAAGTGCTTTCCATAAGTGTCTGTACGAGTTTACATTCCCACCAGCAGTGGATGAGTGTTCCCCTTTCTCCACAATCTCTCCAGCACTTGGTATCATTTGTTTTCTTGATCTTAGTCAGTCTTATTGGAGTAAGATGGTATCTTAAAATGGTTTTGATTTGCATTTCCTTACTGATTAGTGATGTTGAACACTTCTTAAGGTGTTTCTCAGCCATCTCTAATTCCTCACTTGTGAAGTCTCTGTTCAGCTTTGCTCCATCTATTGAGTGGGTCATTTGTTTTCTTTTTTCTTTGTTTTTTGAGTAGTTTATATATTCTGGAAATCAATGCTTTGTCAGATGTTTCTGCAGTGAAGGTTTCCTCCCACTCTGTGGGATTTCTCTTCACTTTCTTGATTGTTTCTTATGATGTACAGAAGCTTTTGAGTTTAATGAGGTCCCATTTGTCAATTGTCGACCTTAATTCTTGCACAGCTGCTGTCTGATTTAGGAAGTCTTTTCCTACGCCTATGTCTTGTGGTCTGCTGCCAACTTTTTCTTCTATCGTCTTCAGAGTTTGGGGTTTCACGTTGAGGTCTTTGATCCATCTGGAGTTGACTTTTGTACAGGGAAAGAGGTAGGGTTTTTTTTTTTTTAATTTTATTTATTTATTTTTTGTGTGTATGAATGTACTGTCTGCATGTAGGTCTGTGCACCCGTGTCGTGCAATGCCGCGGAGGTCAGAAGAGGGTCTCAGATTCCCCTGGAACTGGAGTTCTCTTGGAATTGGAGTTAAAGACGGTTCTCAACCGCCATGTGTGTGCTGGGGATCGAACCCGGGTCCTCTGCAAGAGCGGTCGGCGCTCTTAACCGCTAGGCCAACCCTCCAGCCTCGAGGTAGGGGTTTAATTTCATTCTTCTACAAGTGGTGATCCAGTTTTGCCAACACCACTTGCTGAAGATGCTGTCTTTTCTCCATTGTGTCTTCTTGGCCCCCTTGTCAAATATGAGATGGCTGAAATTGCATGTGCTCAGGTTTGGATCTTCGGTTTTGTTCTATTGGTCAGCAGGTCTGTTTTTGTGCCAGTACCAGGCTGTTTTTATGACTATAGCCCTGTAGTAGAGTTTGAAGTCTGGTATAGAGATCCCTCCTATGTAGCTCTTTTCGCTCAGGTTGTTTTGGCTATTCGGGGTCTTTTATTTTTCCAAATGAATTTAAGGACTTTTTTTCCAAGCCTATGAAGAAACTCTTGGGGATTTTGATTAGAATTGAGTTAAATCTATACAAAAATTTTGTTAAATTGGACATTTTTACAATGTTAATTTTCCCAATCCATGAGCATGGAAAACTCACTAGATTTTCAAGATTGAAATATAAGTATATCATATTTCATAACAAGCATATTCTCCAATGACAATGTACTCTACCAAGAAATCAACAGTAGCAGAAGGAAGGCCAAACAATTAATCAACATGTAGAAATTAGATATTGCACATTAATATAATAAAAGAATCAAGAGGAAAATCACAAAAGAAAATGAAAACACAGATGAATGAAAGGGAAAACAGAACACACAAATCAATTGGATGCAGTAAAGAAAATGTTTAGAGGAAAATTTATAGCCATATATAGTATGTGCAAATTCCAAAATATAAATCAAATTAATATGTTAAAAGAGAAGAAAATAAGAGGATCTAACAAATCCTCAAACCAGCATAGATAAAAGTGTAAAGATAAGGGAGCCATACTGAGGGTCGCTGAAACCAATAGAAGGATTTTTGGGTGAACAAAATTAACAGACATTCATCTAGAGTATAAAAGAACACAAGGCTACAGGTAACTCGAATGAGAGAAATTTTACTCTCTATACCTCATACATAATACTCTGAACAACTGTATATCAACAAATCAATAAGAGTAAATTTCTAGAAACATCCAAACTAAGGCTAAGATGCTAAAATTAAAATTGACTTTGCCTTCGGTAGAGTATTGGTCACGAATAAATATATTCTTCATCCATGTTTGGTTTTATTTTGTTTTGTTTTATAACCACAAAGATAAGAACAGTTTTTTTCTTGTTTAGAAGGTATTTGAAGAAACAAGGAGATAGACACACAAATAAACAGAAGTGGAGGTGAGCTGTATGTTGTCTGCAAAGTCTAAAACATTTACTGTCCATCTCTACAGAAAAAGTTCACTTACTTTTATTTTACAACTGTGTTAGAAAAAAATCTAAAGGCTTTGAGAGCTGGACATCTTTGGAACAGTCTTATAATATACAGCATTTATTTTTTATTTTTTATTTCTGGGTTTTTTTGAAACAGGGTCTCCTGTTAGTCCCAGCTGGCCTGAGCTCCCTATGCAGACCAGGCTGGCCTTGAACTCACAGAGATCTGACTGCTTCTGCGTCCTGAATGTTGGAATTAAAGGCATGTGCCACCACGCTAAGCCTCTAATGGTTCTTAGCTGCCATGTGGGTGCTGGGAATCGAACCCAGGTCCTCTGCAAGAGCAGTCAGTGCTCTTAACTGCTGAGCCATCTCTCCAGCCCCATAACATGCAACATTTTTAAAACTCCTTTGAACCACATTCCGCAGGAAATCCAGTGTTTCCTTTGCTAGTGTTGGAAAACGAGCCTGGAAAGGACCAGTACACCAGTGTTCACTCTCTCACCCTCTGTAGCCTTCTCTCCCTTCTTCTCTCCTGGCTTCCCATCCTTCCTTTTTGACTTTAAAAAAAAATCTTTTTGAGACAGGGTCTCCTCATAGCCCCAGCTGTCCTGGAACTCACTCTGTAGACCAGGCTGGCCTTGAACTCACAGAAACCAGCCTGCCTCTGCCTCCCAAGTGCTGGGATTAAAGGCATGTGCCACCTTTTTTGACTTTTTTTTTTTTNTTTGGTCTTTTTGAGACAGGGTCTCCCTGTAGCCCCAGCTGTCCTGGAACTCACTCTGTAGATCAGGCTGGCCTTGAACTCACAAAGATCCACCTGGCTCTGCTTCCCGAGTGCTAGGATTAAAGGCGTGCGCCACCACGCCCGGCTTCATGATGGCTTTTTATTTACACGATTTGTATTTGTTGGGTTGGAATATCTTTATTTCATGTATGTGTGTATATGTGTGAGTTTGTATGTACATATGTGTGGTTTGTGTATGTGACATTTATGTAGACTTGTGAATGTATGTGTTCACCTGGAGGCCAGAGGAATACTGACGGAGGATGCTGGGTCCATCTCGCTCACTCTCTTTCCTGTTCCCTTGGGACAGGGTTTCTCATTGAACCTGGAGCTATTAGGTTGGGAACCAGTAAGCCTCTGAGATCTTCCAGTACCCTGTTCCTACCTCAGTGCTTTGGTTCCAGTTGTCCATGCAACGATGCCCATCTTTTCACATAGGACCTTAAAACTTGAACTTTGTCAGGGCTGGAGAGATGGCCTAGTGGTTAAGAGCACCAACTGCTCTTGCAGAGGACCAGGGTCCTATCCCCAGCACCCACATGGCGGCTAAGAACCATCTTTTTGACTCCAGTTCTGGGGGAATCCGAGAACTTCTGACCTCCGTGGCATTGCATGACAAGGGTGCACAAACCTGCATGCAGACAGTACATTCATACACATGCAAGAATAAATTAAAACATTAAAACAAAAAATTAAAACTTGAACTTTGGACATCTTGCTTGTACGGCAAGTGCTCTGACATACTGATCTGTCTTCATAGACTCCAGAGTATCTTTTCATTCACTGATTTGGCAATCCCCCAAAAAATTCCCAAGATTTTACTCAACAGTCACAAACATTTCCTTTAGCAGATTACAAAATATATATCATGTTGATTGATAATAGAGAATATGTTACTATTACTTTCTGTTAGATATTCCTAATTAGTGGTGGGATAGACACTATGTTTATTGACTATTAAATTTTGTGTTATTGGGATTTACTGATCTATTTGTGGATCATAATAAAAACAGAAATGAGCAATTTGTCTTTTTATTACCAATGCTCAGGAATAATTTATTTGTTTGAGAGGATCTCATATTTCCTTTAAGAATGCAATGCCTTTCATTTCTTTCTTTTTTAAAAAATTATTTATCATTTTTATTTTATGTATATGAGTATATTGCTTGTGTGTAGGTAGATGCACCCATGTTGTGCAATGCCTGCAGAGATCAGAAGAGCAGATCAGATCCCCTGGAACTGGAGTTACGGACAGTTGTTACTAGCCACCATGTGTGATCTGGGAATAAAACCCAGGTCCTCTGCAAGAGTAGCCAGTGCTCTTAACCCATCAGCCATCCATCCAGTCCTCATTTCTCTCTTTTTTATTTAATTTTTTTTTACTTGCACATCAATGTTTATTGCCGCATTATTCACAAGAGCTGGGAAATAGAGCCAGCCTAGCTGCCCATCAATGGATGATGAATAGATTAGGAAAATATGGTACATATAGACAATGGAATTTTATTCAGCCATAAAGCATAGTGAAATCATGACACTCGCAGAAAAAATGGTTGGAAGCGGAAATCAGTCTGTTAAGCAAAATAAGCCCGAGTCACAAAGAAAAATACTATATGTAGTTTCTCATATGCAAAAACTAAATCTGAATTTGTGTGTGTGTGTGTGTGTGTGTGTGTGTGTGTGTTTGTGTGTGTGTTTGTGTGTTGGTTAGGTTTTGTTTGTTTGTTTGTTTGTTTTGGTCTTTTTGAGACAGGGTCTCTCTATTCACCCCAGCTGGTCTGGAACTCACTATGTACCAGGCTGGCCTTGAACTTACAGAGATCTGTCTGCCTCTGCCTCCCAAGTGCTGGGTCTACAGGCATGTGCCACCACCCCCATTTTATCAAGTCTTTTTACTTTTTCTGTTTAACTAATTCTTCTGGTACATTGTTGGCACAGAGACATTCTATATTTTTTCAAAGTAGTTAATATTTCTTTTCCAGATTTAATACTATATTTCATTTGGAGTAAAATTTTATTTTACTTCCATTTTCATATATGTGACTTAAGTTTTTAAAATACAGAAACAAATTGCCAAACCACCTTTCCCTCAAAATTTCCATTAGTTTGTAAAGGTACCTGTTTTGCAGAGATTCCTCCCTGGAGATACCCACATAAGTGGTGTCCCACGCCTGTGGCCTACCCTCCCTAAGGCAAATTAAGGAACAGACTCTCCAATCTTAGTTTTGGGAGACTAGTGAGTTTACTCAGGCTTGCTTATATATTAAATGGGGGTAAATGAACATCATTTATAGACTGAGCAGTGATCCCTCCTGACTCATACCCATCCAAAGTCCCAGCATAAACTCGCTGATCTCTCCCCAAGATGGCAAAACAGAGTCACCACCATGTGGCATCCTTTTGTATGCCCGTGGTCCCTCCCCCTTATGCAGTCAAGGTTGTCTGGCTGGTTGGTTGGCCTTCTGGTCCTTCCCTTTCCTTCAGAAGAATCAGTCAAGTTCACAATCTTAGAGAGGTAGGAGCTCTTGGGTGTGAGTGAGAAAGCATTGGATGCATGAGAAAACCTTCATTGTCAGAAGTCTGTCCACCTTACAGTACCATATAAAATTTCTCATTTCTCGATCCTTAATTCTGTCATATGTGTTCTTTGTCTATATCCAACCATTATATTGTCTCAACTATCAAAGCATTATGAAATTTTTTTATAGAACAATGAATATGCTTTTCATTGAGTATTTTCTCTTTCTTTCTTTCTTTCTTTTTTTCTTTCTTTTTTTTTTTTTTTTTTTTTTTTTTTTTTTTTTTTTTTTTTGGTAATTTTGAGGCAGGGTCTCCCTTTAGTCTCAGCTGGCCTGCTGCTTGCTATGTAGATCAAGCTGGCCTTGAATTAAAAAATCCACCTGCCTCTGCCTCCTGAGTTCTAGGATTAAAGGCATGGGCCAAGCCTGGCTCATTGTCTATTTTCTGTGTAGCTTTGCTTGATGCTTTGTTTTCCTACTTATTTTTCAGGGCTCATAAAACTTCTTTATTTGATTTCTATTGAAACTTCAAAATATTTATAGATTATATTTGTGAAATTTGATATGACTTGCTTCCAAAATATAATGTGCTTTTACAATTAATTAAAATATACCTGGATTCTTTCAGAAGTATTGCATTTTTTTCTTAAAGTTATATTTTTAAGATTTCAGAAAATTTGTATTTATATTTGTGTGTTTGTAAGGGTCTGTGTACAAAACTACCGTTTCCAGCAGCATCCAGAAGAGGCGGTCAGATCCACTGGAGTTGGTATTATATGTTTGATATAGTATCATCAGCCCTTTGATGTTGGGGCTGGAAACCAAAATTGGATCTTTTTCTAGAGCCCCTAGTGCTCTTAACCACTAAGCGCCTCTTCTAAAAGTTTAGGTACACTTTATTAGATTTACACCCAAGTATCATAAACTTGTTGTTACTTGAAATATATTTTCTGTACTCAAATTTAGGAAGTTAATATATATAAATGGGTCATTGTTGGGATTTCTGTGTTGGTATTTGGTTTCTATGTTGGCTTGACTCTGAACTGTCCCCTTATGAGAGCTGTTTAGTCAGATTGTAGAAACATTTATTTTATTTTATTTATTTTTTATGTGTATGAGTGTACTGTCTGCATGTAGGTTGGTGCACCCGTGTCGTGCAATGCCGCAGAGGTCAGAAGAGGGTGTCGGATTCCTTTGAAACTAGAGTTAAAAGACGGTTCTCAGCCACCATGTGGGTGCTGGGGATTGGACCTGCATCCTCTGCAAGAGCAGTCGGTGCTCTTAACCACTAGGCCATCTCTCCAGCCCAATTGCAGAAACTTTTATGGCATGGACCCTATTTAGTAGAAAAGGGCCATTCGGGATGGGCTCTGTATGCTTCTGGCAGTCACCCCCGCTGTCTGCTCCCTGCTCTGATTACCCCCGAGAGCAGCTCTTCTTCCTGCACACATCTCCACAGGCTAAGCCACAGCCAGTACTGAGACTTTCCTGCTCAATGCCTGAAACTGTGAGCCAAAATAGGTCTTTCCTTCTTAATTTGATTCTGTTAGTTATTTCATCATAAGGATCAGAAAGACAATGGATACAGTGTAATTTCCTCAATTTACAGATCTCTCATTAGTTATAAATTTTACCTATAGATCATATTATATTTTATGTTGAAAATTTTATTTTATTTTCACTTTTCTGTCTCTTAACATAATTTTTCTTTTGTCAATTAACTGGCTAAAATTATAAAAAAATAAAGAGCAGGATTAGTATTAGGAACCTATCTGTTGTTCCAGATGTCAAAGAGAATGACTCTAGAACTTCTGATTAAACATTAGATGGTATGATTTTTTTTTTTTTGTCATGGTCTGATATTGTAGTTAAAACCATCTTTCAATTCTGGATTTTAAGAATTCTTTTTCTCACACCAGGCATGGTGGCGCACACCTTTAATCCTAGCACTCGGGAGGCAGAGGCAGGTGGATCTTTGTGAGTTCAAGGCCAGCCTGGTCTACAGAGTGAGTTCCAGGACAGCTAGGGCTACAGGGAGACCCTGTCTCAAAAAGCACAAAAAAAAAAAAAAAAAAAAAGGATTTTTCTCTCACTAATTAGTTATTATTATTATTACTTATTTATTAATACTGGTCTCCCTGTTAGTCCAGCTGTCTTGCACTCACTAAGTAGATCTGCTGGCCTTCAACTCACAGAGCCACCTACTCTCTCTCACTAGTGCTGCGATTAAAGATGTGTCCCACCATGCCCACAGTTGACGCAGTCGATTTTTTTTATATTTTTATTTGTCTATTTTATTTATTTCTGTATGTGTATGAATGTATTGTCTGCATGCAAGTCTGTGCACCCGTGTCGTGCAATGCCGCGGAGGTCAGAAGTGGGCGTCGGATTCCCCTGGAGCTGGAGTTCTCCTGGAATTGGAGATTCAGACGGTTCTTGGCCGCCATGTGGGTGCTGGGGATCGAACCCGGATCCTCTGTAAGAACGGTCGGCGCTCTTAACTGCTAGGCTATCTCTCCAGCCCCGACGCAGTCGATTTTTAAATATGCTAATTTATCCAATGATCTGACCCATTCTTTAACATAAATTTCACTAATGCATTTATCTGATACAACTATTATTTCATTTCTAAAATAAATCCTTAGTTAAAATACACTATTATTATTGTTGTTGCTTTTCGGTTAATGATTTTTATAAATTATTTTTGGTATTTTTTTGAGACACTGTCTTCGTTAAGTCCCAGCTGGCCTGGAGCTCACTCTGTAGACCAGGCTAGTCTTGAACTCACAGAGATCCACCTGCCTCTGCCTCCTGAGTGCTGGGATTAAAGACGTGTGCAACCACACCTGGCAATTTTTATAATTTTTATATACATAATTGTGTTTGATATAGAGTTGTCAGTTTTCAGTTTAATTTCAAGTTTATCTTCATGTCACTAATGAGATGTGATGACTCATCTTAATATTTCATCCAAATCACTTCTATACTCCCTGGAATTTGATAAAACATTCTGTGATGACAATGGAACCTTTCTGAAGGTCATCTCTGTTGAGAGTTACAGTGGTGATGCTTGCTTATCCTCCTGGTTAGGTTTTCTCATGCCTGTGGCAGAATGTTTGGCATTAATAATTCGTGGGTGGAATTTATTTTACCTCACAGATTCAGACAGTATGCCAATGGTGCCTTGTTCCCTTGCTGGTTGGCAGAACATCGCAGTAGCTTACTATGTATGGGAAGCGGAGGAAAGGAATACAGGAGGGTTCAGGGAAACACATAGCTCTCTCTCTCTCTCTCTCTCTCTGTCTCTCTCTCTCTCTAAATATGCATATATATTCTATAGAGTCTAATTTGTGTCTCCAGATGTTCTTCAGTGTGGGTCCATCCACTGAAGCCTCACTAACCAACCAAGAGTCACATCCTTGAAAAAGACAGCCTCTCCCCTCCTAGCCCCATCAATTGCCAAGATTTCCTTAGGCTGGGATGGAATTTATCACCCACTTCCTCAAATCTATAATGGGGTTTTTCCTGGTCTGAGCTGACATGGGACTGTCTGGAAAGCTCTCCTTGTGGTCATTCACCTCGCTGACTTTACAACATTTCTGCTCCTCTTCCTCAATGATCCCTGTGTCTTGGGATGCAAAAGTTTGACATAGGGATCTTATTCAGTTAAAATGCTCGGCAGTCTCTATTTCCTACAAGTTAGGCAGCTGTGGATTGCTGTGCTAATCATAATCCGCTAAATAAAAATCTTCTCTGGTGATATTTTTGAGAAGAATTAATCTACAGGTATAGATTAATAAGTCATTAGGAGTCAGTTTATTATGGTCACTGTTTAGTAGAAAACTTATATAAAGCTCTCCTGTATGCTCTGTGACCTGTCCAGCCTCAGGTTCATAAGCTTATATCAATGTCAGGTATGGGCTCCATCCTAAGAAGTGGACCTTAAATCCAATTAGAGAGTAGTTGGTCACTTCTATAATATTCGTGGCACTATTGCACTGGTGGGCATCTCTTTTTTTTAATTTTTAATTTTTTTAATTTTTAATTTTTGTATGTGTATGAATGTACTGTCTGCATGTAGGTTTGTGCACCCGTGTCGTGCAATGCTGCGGAGGTCAGAAGAGGGTCTCGGATTCCCCTGGAACTGGAGTTACAGATGGTTCTTAGCCGCCATGTGGGTGCTGGGGATCGAACCCAGGTCCTCTGCAAGAGCAGTCGGTGCTCTTAACCGCTAGGCTATCTTTCCAGCCCCTGGTGGGCATCTCTTGCCAGGCCAGCTGTAGTTCACAGGATTCACAGCTGGGTAAGTTAGATGATTATTATTTTTTTTCTTTCTGGTAGCATGCATAGCAACTTCTAACACTATGAACACTAAGCCAGCAGAGATGAAGCTCTTAAGTTGGCAGTAGCTTGATTTTGTCTTATTTGTTCTACAGTTCATGTGTATAGTATCTTTAGAAATAGAGTCTTACCATCAAGTTGCTGGACTTATGTTAATAAAAAGTTTCTCAAAGAAAAACAAATGCAGGGGAAATGGCCAGTATTGTTTAAGGGCCCATGGATCCTCTGGCCAATAGCTTCTAGAGAAGGAGTCTATTCCTGCCCTTGAGGCTTTTTGTCATTAGGCTATAATGTCTAGAACATGCAATGCCCCCTGTTATAAGGAAATTCCTTTTAATCCCTTTTTATTATAAACTTCTACTTCTATAGTGGTAGGTTTCCAGGTGTTTTTCTATAAAGGTTTTTATTAGTGTTACTTATTCTGCCCTATATGCTCTTCTCTGACCTGCCCTCCCGTTCCTTACCTCAGTTTACCCTTCCTAAGTCTTTTCCCTTTTCCCCTTCATATCACTTCATTCTACCTTGCAGGAAGCACCCCCCGACACACACACACACACACACACACACACACACACACACACACACACCACCAGCCATGGCTGTTTATTGGTTTCTTGAATTCCCTGGATTTTCAAATTGAAATATGTATATCTAAAATTACAAAATTGTCATCCACTTATGAGAGAGAACATGTGATGTTTGCCTTTATGAGTCTGGGTTACCATACTCAGGATGATTATTTCCAGTTCTATCCATTTACCTATGAAGTTCATAATTTCCTTTTTTTTTTTTTTTTTTTTTTTTTTAGTTTTTTGACGAGCAGGGTCTCTTTGTAGCCCCAACTGTCCTGGAACTCGCTCTGTAGACCAGGTTGGCCTTGAACTCACAAAGATCTGCCAGTCTCTGCCTCCCAAGTGCTAGGATTAAAGGCATGCGCCACCACGCCTGGCTATATAGTTTCATTTTTTTAAAGAGCTGAATAATATACCATTGTGTATTTTCCACACATCTCCCTTATCCATTCATCAGTTGATGGACATGTATATTGATTCCAATTTTGCTCTGTTATGAAAAGAGCAGCAATGAACATGGATGGATTAGGTATTTCTGTAGTACAGAGTTTTTTGGGTAAATGTTTAAGACTAGTAAGGCTGGGTCCTGTGGTAAATCAATTTTTAGCTTTCTGATTTCCATGGTGGCTGTACCAGTTTACATTTCCACAATTGGTGGATAAGACTTCCTCTTTCCCACCACCTCACCAACATTTGATATTGCTTATTAATGGATCTTAGCTATTCTGAGTGGGGTAAGATAAAAACCACAGAGTGGTTTTAATCTGTATTTCTCTGATGACTAGGAAAGTGTTTCTTAATATCTTTGAGTACATACAAAAATACAGGTATTAGCAGGGTGTGGTGGCGCACGCCTTTAATCCTAGCACTTGGGAGGCAGAGGCAGGCGGACCTTTGTGAGTTCAAGGCCAGCCTGGTCTACAGAGTTCCAGGACTGCTGGGACTACAGGAAGACCCTGTCTCGAAAAGACCAAAAAAAATATAGGTATTAAAAAAATCTCTAAGATTGGTCTTGAAAGGTGTTTCAGCAGGTAATGTCATTTACTGTTAACCCTGAGAACCTGAGTTCTATCTGCAGAACTAGACCATGGTAGAAGATACCAGCAGATTCCTGGGAGCTGTTCTCTGACTTCCACATGTGAACTTATGGGACATGGATGCCCCCACACACATCCAAACCCAACACATTAAATAATTGTAACATTTTAAAAAATCGGTAAGCCTAATTTCTAACAGATCTTAGTTCTCTGTCAACAAATCATAAGCCTTTCTGTTAAATAGTATATGTTATGTAGTTCCACTCTCTGTCAGTCCACCAAATTCTCCAATCTTGTGCTGTACATTCTGTACAGTTTGGTCACATTTTGGTTTATTAGGTCCTGGGTCATCTCTTACTGTTCATATTATACATATGCTCACTGAGCAAATGGTAAATGCCAGGCACCAAGGAGTGAATAATGAGAAACAGACAAAGTCGGTTGTGGTCTGAGTTTTGTATTCCCTCAAAATTCATGTGTTGCCCTCCTAACACCCAGTTAATCGCATTAGGAAAGGGGCTTTTTGAGGAGTCTTAGATCAAGAATGTAGACATCATGATGTCATTGATGTCCTCTTAAAGGGGTCCCCAGAGAGCTGCCCTGCTGTTTGGATCTTGGAGTCACTGAGAATGGTCCTTCTTGAAGAAGAAAATCATCAGACATGGACCCTACCTGCACCTTCATCTTGGACTCCATAGTTTCCAGAGCGATCAGAAATAAGTATTTGCTGGACTTGGGAGAGATATATGAGAAGCTTGAATTTAACATAGGTATCTTTCCTCTGTCGCTTTTCACCTCTGCTTCTGAGGACATGGCCTTATACTGAACCTAAAGTACAACAGTTCAGCTTGACGGGCCAGGTGTGTGCCTCCATGCCCGTCTTTTGACATGGCTTCAGGGCTCCAAACCCAGGTCCCCATGCTGGTGCGGCAGGCACATTACCGACTATGCCATCTGTAGTAGCCAGTATGCTGAGAATTACACAGTGTGCCTGCACAGAGCTTGTCTGCAGCAGGTTGCACTCTGCCTGTGTTCAACCGATTCCCAGGGTCTGCGTCTTGACGCTGCGCCTCTCAACCCCTTTCATTCAGTCAGACTAGAAATTCCCCAGCAGGCCTGGGGTCTTGACTACAGCCATCTCCCCACTTGCCTGTGTTTAAATGTTTTAAAACAACTAACTTATGATATTATTATAAAACCAGCCCAATTTACCATATGATCTTTTTCCTCAAATGATGTAATTCTGGTGTTCAGAGCCTGTGTTAATACAGTGGCCATTGTATAAGAACTCAACTGTAATTTTTGCAGCAGAGATTTATAGTGTAATCAAAAAATATAAGAGATCCTGACCAAATTAGTAGGGTCGGATTTTTTTCTCTCATGAAGTAGTGATTGATGATGAGAAATGAAATGAGCATAATGAAGAGGAAGAGATGTTAAATACAAAGAAAATCCCACAACCTTTCCACAATCTATTTGACAAAATTTAGAATGGATCATAATCATGTAACCTAGTAAAATAAAACAACATCCATTAAATGGCAAGAACAAAGGAGTCCAATTCTGAGATGAACTTAGATAATATTAAGAGTGAGATACATAGTACCTCAGAGTCTTTCAGAATTTACCTCAAGGTCAACAGAATTGCATTGAAAAAGTTTAAACATGGGGGTTACATAATCAAAGCTTATGTAAAAAAATCACTGGGCTATAGAAAATAGATTAGAGAGCAACAGAGATGGGTATGTGAAGAAGGATGCAGTTAGGAGGCTATTGTAGCTCAGGCTAGAGGTGATGAATTTTCACTAGAGTAGTTGCTATGGCTATGTAGTTGCTATGGTTATAAAGAGAAAATAGACTTGAGAAGCATACAGATAAAAAAATCTCAGTAGTATATTTCATAAGGTGAATGAGTTATGAAGGATGCTTGATGGATTTTTGACTTATTTAATGTGACGGAAGGTGGAGTCACTCACTGCGGAAGTGAGTGTAGGAATTCCATGTCTGGTTTTGTTTTGTATGGATGGATTTTAAGTTGTCTTAGATGGCAGGTATGCTGGGAGAGATCCACAGGTCAGAATGCCATCCTCCTGAGCCGTTGGTAACCACCAGTCCAGGTTCTGTCTCTGAGAATTTGACTATTTCAGTGCCTTGTATGAATGGAATCATATGGCATCTGCCTGTATTTGGATGGTTGATTTCACTCAGCAAAATGTCCTCAAGATTCACCCAGGTTGTAGCATTTGCCAAAAATTTTCTTCTTTTAAATTGCTTTTGATGTATGCATTTTTATGTGCATAAGTGTTTGGGCTGCATGTATGTCAATGTATTGCATTTCCAGTGCAAGTCAGAGACTGGAATTATAGATGTTTCTTAGCTGCCATGCTGGTACTAGGAATTGAACCCAGGTCCTTTGCAAGAACAGACAGCTCTTAACTACTGACATCTCTCCAGCCCATTTTCTTTCTTTCAGAGTATTATTTTATTTTATTTTATTTTATTTTTTTTAAATTAGTTTTTATTGATGCTTTGTGCATTTCATACATTTTTTCCAATTCAGGTCAGGCTTATTTCCCTTTCCCTCCCCCCCCCACCCCCACCCCATCCCAGGTCATGCATTCTGCCATAACTGTCCTGCATCTTTCTCTCAGTTTTTTTTTTTTTCATTTTTAGCTATAAGTGATAATCCATGAGTACAAGCATCCTTCATGCAAAACCATATCTGCAGGCTGTTGTGCCCAAACACCTACAGCCCCATCCATCCAGTGGGGGGTGACAGGTTGTTTGTTCAATCAAGTTGATCAAATGAGTGTCCAGACTAACTTGCTGTAGTTTCACCATTCACCCCCAATCGCAGCCCTTACATTCTACCACGCCCCCTCTTCTGCAGGTTGTTCCCTAGGCTTAGAAAAGGGGCACAGGTGGATGAGAGGTAAAACAGTCCACTCTCTGGAGCTGTTGACTTGGACTCTGGTCAATTCTGGCGTTTCCTTTCATGGGCTGACAGTTTGCCAGGAATAACCTTTCGATCCTACTAATGAAGAACAAGCAATTAGATATATAGGTATTTAAGCAGCACTAATAGTTATGGTAGGTTACTTTAGCATAGACACATGTTTGGATATGTTAATCATGAATTACAATTTTCCCCCCTGTTAAATATGACAGGGTCTTACTGTGGCTTATAACATCTCCTAACCTGTAGAGGATGTAAGCTTGTGGCATCAGCCATGGGTTATTTCCCCAAGGGAGAGAGCCAATAGCCAATTAGATTTGGATATACAGGCACATGGCTGCCTTGCTGCACAGTATTTCCAGGCAGGTGAGGTGTAGCTGGTGCTGACGGTGGAGTCTTGCTTGACTCAGGGAGACCCATATTGCTTTATTGGTTTAGTGGCCTTTGGTAACACTCTCTGATTCCAGAGGCATCTGTACACTTGCATGTGTGTCTCAATACATCCCTCCCATGTTAACATCAGGTCTTCGGCAGCAGGGTCTTATTGCCTCTCCTCCTGTAGGTATCCCAACTTAGAGGCAAAGAGCCCTTACCTTTTTGTGGGGCCTTGGATCCCTGGCCAACATCCACCTGGTAGAACAATCCATTGCTGATGTCAGAGCTCCTGTATTAATATATTTTGCCTGAGTGCATAGCCCTAGGACTTAGTATTATATTTGGTTCTGAACAGAGAGTAATCCCTTCCACAGTTCCCATTGTCTAGTAGTCAATTAAAGAAAGCAGTTTTACCGTTTTATAAGAGATTACCTCTACAATAGTTGTCTCCAATTTACAGTTGGGGAGCACCTCATCATTGTCATATTTCTCCTTGTTCTATGGGTGGGAAGGCAAGGAAGTCTCTCATATCAACCTTTGGTCACCTAGAAGGTAAGTTTCATTAGGACTCATTATAACTATTGTTACATGTAGATCCACAGAGGGTTCGATGTTTATGGCAATCTGAGGCTTTCTTCCTTTGAATGTTCAGACGGGTCAGCTTTCCGTTGCCACTTTTTGGTACATCCTACTCAATGCAAACCTGTATCTTTTCTTTCTCAGCCGTTAAGTTGGTGACGTTTGTCCTGTTGGAACAAACAAATCTTTTCCCATAGTTAGTTTTTAAGATTTGAATTGCAAGGGTTTGATGAAAAGGTTTCATGTCTTTCTGTACCCCCCCCCTTTTTTTAGCGTATGAGTCTCCAGAAGACAGTTGTATTATACATGACTATAGGGTGGAGTCAAGGCATAGATTTCATCAAATTCACCCATGTTGTTTTGGGTGACTATATATGATTAACTTGGGAAGCAAACTTAATTTTTACATTAAATCATCTTAAAGAGAATGCTACAAGGTGATACTGTTCAACAGAGAAATTATAGAGAACATTTGTATGTGTCAATTCCAAAGTTCTTGCTCTACAGATTTTATGTAAAGCAAATGTGGGCAACAGCAAATTATAACTCCATTTAATTCAGATGCATTACCATTTTTATCAGAGTATTATTTTAAAGAGTACTAATGTTGTACGTGTGCTTGATGGATAATTGAGTTGATTTTGACTCATTCTTCTGGTTGCTGAGAATAATAGTGCTATTGACATAGATGAACAAGTGTCTATTAGAGCTTTTGCTTTCAAATCTTTTAAGTATATACTCAGAAGAGGAATTCTTGGATTCAATGGTAATTCAATCTTTTTTGAGTAACAATGCTATTGTTTTCCATAGGAGATTAATCATTTTTCATTTTATTAGCAATACACAAGGATTTTCACTTCTGTATATCTTTGCCAACACTTGCTATTTTCTGGTTTTGCTTTGTTATGCTTGGTGGCAATTAATCTAATGTTTTTGAAATTGTCCCTCCTTCTTATTTCAATTTGCCTTTCTTTGATGATTCCTCATCTCAAACATCTAGTGCTTTTCAGCCATTTATTTCTATATGTATATCTTTATCTTCATCTTTATCAATTTTATATCTATACACACATGTGTACCTAAATCTAATTACGTGAGCGATATCTGTATCAATTAACTTTTCATTGCTGTCTTCAAAAGACCTGACAGAAACTACTTGAGAGAAGAAGGATTTATTTTGGTTCACAGTTCCAGAGCAGTCCTCATCGTAATGTGGATGAGTGAAGCAGAGCTGTTCACACCACAGCTAACCAGGAAGAAGGAGGGAATGCTGCTGGGAGTCCATGTTTCTTCTTTGTTCCCCCCTTTTATTCTGTTGTGACCTCCAGCTCCTGAGATGTTGTCACCCATTTTTCAAGGTACATAACACTGCTTAAGATAATGTGGAAAATTCTATACACACATACACACAAACACAAACACCCCCCCCACACGCACGCACCCACACAGACATCCACAGACATGTCTCAGCAGTGACCAGGGTGATTTTAAGTCCAGTTAAGTAGGCAGTAATTATTAACTACCATTCTATTCAAATTGCTTATTTTGATTTTTTATGCTTGTTGAGGTAAAGAAATTCTTTATGTAATAGAAATTTAGCCTAAGTGTTATATAAGTAATAATGAAATACCAAAGAGAGTCTAGGAAAAAGGTGTGACCAAAAGATTTAAAAAAAATGTCAAGCTGCCTTAAAATGTATACATATAGGGGCTGGAGAAATGGCCTAGCAGTTAAGAGTGCCGACTGCTCTTGCAGAGGACCCGGGTTCGATTCCCAGCACCCACATAAAGGCTAAGAATTAACTCCAGTTCCAGTTGGAATATGACACCCTCTTCTGACCTCCATGGCATTGCACGTCACGGGTGCACAGACCTACATGCAGATGGTACATTCATACACATAAAAAAATAAAATTAAAAAAAATGTACACATATAGAAAATCCAGAAGGGAATATACAATAACTAGGACAATACTGGCCTAAAACCATAATATGTCATTGTGTTATCTGATGACAGTCAAGAAATAGTGGAGGACAAACCAGGTCAGAAAGTACATTTTACTGAAGAACTGAGATTAAAACACATGTGAACATTAGAAAGGGAGGAAAGGTAAATTAGACGAGTAAATGATAGAAGATCTAAATGGAGACATTTGCTAAAATTTCCATTCCAGTAAACTGAATCTCAGCCTTTAAGATTCTACTTAATTGAAGTCAGGAGAGATCCTATAAAGCCAACATAATTTTTTCATCTTTCCCTAAGGAAAATAACTCTGAGACAATGCATCTGTTATTTGTCTTTAGTCCTGCCTTCTTCCACTTCCCTTATGTCCGTGAAACTTACCCCAACCCATAGTTTAGTTCATTAGACTTCAGCAGTTGCTAATTGCAGATCAAATCTTTGAAATTCAAGATGGTAAAATTTAGTTCTTTGACAAGCTACATAATCTTCCAACTTAATTAAATATATATAATGATATTGCTTATAAAAATGATACAACTTCCAAAAATAAAACATTGAGAAAAAATAGAAAATATAACACTTATACTGAAAGCATTATTTGTAAGTTTCAGTAACTGAAGCTAAATCATATTCAGAAATATCAAGAATAAGTAAATGGCAAGTCAGTGCTTTCAAGGGAGTAATGAATGTTAGTATTAACTAATAATCACTATGTACTAACTTAGTCAGAAGACCCATGTCTGTATTAAGACTACAAATGTTCAGATTGAGAAACAAAAACAATATAGGTATTTAGAATGGATAACATCTGTGGATTTAGTGGTAAAGCACAGTGAAGAACAGAAAACAATTTTGAAGCTTTTCTTAGAAGGTTGAGGAAATCTTAGGGATATACTTTTAATTAAGAAAAAAATGAGCATGGAAATAAAATAAAAAGTAAGTGAACATTTCTGTTTCCTGAGGAGGTGTTGACTTGCAGGGTTGATGTACCACAGTCACCTGGCCTTGGGCATGGGATTTCCAGTTCCAAAGTGACTGGACAAGAGAGGTCAGACAAGCGACAAATATCAGCTGACGTTATGATTTTACTTATGTAAATAAACAGTATAAATGAGTTTCCAGAAAAGAGAGAGAATTCCAGTCCAGCCAATATAACAGAGCATATGGAAGAAATGGCTAGAGCTGGCCATGTCGGAGTAGGGAGAATGGAAGCAGAGATGGAGAACTGAGACCTGATCCTTCCAGATTTTAAGACCAGCAGAGATGAGAGAGACCAGGGAACATAATTTGCATATTTAAGAAAAATTGATGCTTTTTTTCCTATGCTAAAATAGAGAAAATTTCAAAGATACTTTGCGAAAATTACAAAAATAAGTAAGCTATGAGAAAGAAATTAATCAAGCTAATAAATATTAAATGAGGAAATGGCTCATGGGAGAGAGAGTTGCTATTAAGATAAGAACAGAGTTGCTATTAAGATAAACTCAAAACAAAGTATGTTGACACAATACTGGCACCAGGGAAAATGGAGTTCCCTAGAACATTCTTAGACTCATTCATAAAAGAATTTAAGAACAGACTCAAATTGAAGCTTTAGGACAATTTTATTAAAATTTAAGGGAAAATCTTCAGGGTAGGCAAGCCCGGAACCTCAGCAGCTGCCTTGAGTAAGGGAAAGAAGAGGTAAAGTGAAGGAACGATGAAGCTAGGCAGGTTCAGAGCCAGGATGGAGGTCAGACACATGGCAGAGAGCAGAAGGGAGCTTTAGAGAAAAAGCCAGAAAGCCTAGGATGTCAGCACAGTCCAACACAGGAAAAGCATGTTCAGAAAGAAGAATAGGAGCAACTGTGCTTCTCTGAAATCTTCCTGCTTAGGGGTGATCCTGTAACCAAGTGATGTGGAAAAACTTGAAAGTTCAGGTCCCACTCAGACCAGAGATTGCTATTCTCTTCACCAGTTTTATGGGGTTTCTTATTACTGTAACAATATTAATTAGGAAGAGATACACATGTAACTCTCAGTATGTAATACCTAGGTATATGAGATAAGGAGGAATGGTATATTGTATCCTTCCTCTGTTTTATGAAATAGGAAAAGCTCCTGCAGAATTATATGAAGGTTTTTGCTGCATTTTATGAAGATGGAAAAATTTAAAGAAGAAAGTGACTCATTTAGAAGACCTCTATTGCAAAGGACTTTAAGAAATGAATAATTTACAAAAGGATAAAATCTACTGGCAAAACAGTCAGTAGCTGTTCTCCATATCTTGTGAGAACAAAACAAAAGAAAATGGGTTTCTGTTATAGACAAAGGAATTTAAATTGTATGTAAGATAAAACTTTAACTGAGAATATTTTGAGATACTAGTTGAATTTCTTTTTTCTTTTATTTTGCTCCAAAAGTTGTGATAAACCTAACTTCCCAACTATATTTTTAGACATGCCAAAATTATAGAACTTTGAACTTTTTATGCAAGCTTACTGTCATACTCTTCATATTAATGTTCAGGTACAAACATTCTCATGCTAAGCATGCTGATCAGCCTAGCCATATCAGCTTTAAAGAAGAGAGCCAAAGATCTTTAATTGCATCCAGAGAATTAGGTTAACTACAGAGAAGAATTTCTTGCTGCAAAGGAATGTTAGGCATCCAAAGGAAACCCAAGGGACAAGGTAATACTGAACCGAGGGCAGGAAAATAGAAAAAGGTGAAAGATTGAGTGAGGAAGAATTTTATGGCTGAGGTTTTGAGGCAGGTGTGCCCAGAAATGTGGCTGAAATCCCATTACCCATCATCGTTCAAGTGCAAAGCACTGTGGAGGTCTGTGATATTAAGACCAGGAGAGAGACCAATACCATTTGGGGCTCATTCTTTTTTCCCCCATATGAGAGAAATCTGAGGTCAAGTTCTGATGTTCCGGTATCTGTGCCTCAGCAATACTTCTAGTGTAGGTGAGTGTGGAAAAAGAATCATTGCCGATCTCAGCACTAAAAAGCACTGATATCAGTGATTGTGTAACAACTTCATATGCATCTTATTTAATCATCAAAAGGAACTTTGATGGCTACTTTTAATTGCCAGCTTCCCATTATCTAGAATCACCTAGGAAGGCTGGTCCAGGTCATAATGGTCTGTGGACATGGCTGTGGGGATTATCTTGATTATATTAACTGTCCCCTGTGAGAGGCACCGTGCTCCAGGCAGGGGAGAACAAACAGCACACACATGTAGGCGTTCATCTTTTGCTCTCTGGGTTGCCTATGGATTTGATGTGACTATCTGCTCAAGTTTCTTCCACCTTGCCTTCCCCAGAAGAACGAACTATAATCCAGAATTTTGATCCAAATAAATCTTTTCTGCCCTAAGTTGCTTTTGTTAGGATATTTTATCATAGAAACTAGGGCTGTGGGGATAGCGCAGTGGTTAAAGGCTGAGGATAAGAACCGCAAGAAACTAAAAGTCAAATTAAAAGAGGACCTGCTGTAACAAGTTTTTTTTTTTTTTTTCTTTAGTTTCAGTTTTTCAGTTGAAGATATTAATGTTTCAAAGATTAAACAATACCCGTTTCCATAGTACTTAAGCAGGTCATCCTGACACATGGGCGGGACAGGTCCCCTCCTAGAGGGTCCTTATTCTTGTTTATAAAAACAAATGGACTCAACTGGAAGCTTTGGGACAGTTTTATTAGAACTTAAGGAAAAATCCTCAAGGAAGCAAGCTGTAAATGTCAGTAGCTACACCGAGGAGGGAAATGGAGGCAAGAAGGAAAGAAAGAGCCATGAAGCCATGATTGTGTAAATCCACCATGGAGGTCAGCAGACATCTGGTGGGGAGAAGGAAACTTTAGAGAAGTAAAGAATTACAAGATGTTGAGACTGATCAAAGCATTAAGGAAATTACGGCTGTAAGGTTGTAGCCTACCCAAGTCAAGGATTTCAGGAAGCCAACGGAGACAGAAATCCCAAGAAATAAATACCCTGGACTATGCTCTTACAACCGAGAAAAGTTGCTGCAATCTCCTGAAATCATACCTCACTGGAGACAAGACTCGGGCCTCAGTTTCTCTTGAGATGCTCCTACTGATACCAGCCACAGACCCACCTACGTCCGTTCCCCCATCTCCTTGTCCTCGCTTCTTGTAAATTCATTTCCTCTGTGCCTGGGTATAAAACTGCCATTTGGGAGACATTCTAATGCTGCTCATCATAATCCTGACACAGGTAGGCCAGCTGCCGTGCCGACCGTAAACCCAACTTCCTGACATTTTCTCCTCCCTGTGTTGAGTTTCTTCTCAAAATGAACCTAACAATGGTCAGAAAAGAAGCATAAAGAAAAAAAGGAGAGATTACTTTTTTCTGAAGATTCTAAAAAGCAGTCAAATCTTATGGACACCTCATGTCTGACACTGGGTCCATAAGAGCTGCCGTACAAGGTAGGGATTCCCAGCAGAAAAAGTTCACCAACTCATTAATGGACTAGCTATTAAACTGATCTCTTTGGCAAGACTTAAGGTGAACCCACCTTCCTAGGTCCTATGACCAGGTGATCTAGCAAAGCTGCAAAGTTGGCTCCTCTTCATCCAGGCCACGTTTTATTCTGACCAGCCTTGTCCCAGGAGGTGTATTGCTGTTATAATAATCCTTACTGAAGAGATTGTGTTCTTGGTCATTAATCTAGAAACAGATAGCGTACTGTGGAATTGGAGCCAATTTTCATAATTATGACTAAACTAATTTATTAGACAGTTAATTTGTTTACTGAGTTATTGATCTATTTACAAAATTATGAATATTTTGGAAAATGTAGTTTCACATTAATTGGTTACTACATGTAGTTACTGACAAAAATGTCTAATTTCGTTTTATGTTATGGTAATTCCAGATTTTTAAAGCCTTATTAAAATGCATCCATTATTCCTAGTGTTAAAAGATTAGTTGTTCTCCTTACACATAAGAAAATAGAATAATCCTTCTTTTGCTACAATTTTTGATGAAACTATGCTCTGGAGGAAAACAAATTTCGATCATACAAGATTTCCCTTTCAGGAACACAGTTTTGGTCTCTATTTGGCCTCCAGGAAAATATGATTCAGTTAATCGCATTTCTTTAGATATATACAAATTAGGCCCATTGTACAACACCCAGGAATTACTTTCCTAATGTTTCACAATAGCAAGAATTAATTGAAATCCTTTAGGGTATATGAAGACGGAAGTGTGTCGTGTTCATGGTATAGAAGGAAATAATTAGATCTGAGGTGGAGAAACACTCCCAATTAAAACTTTATGGGAAAATGATTCTGAAATTAGCTTTAAGGAAATTTAAAGGGAACAGATCATAGGCAGCTAGTAACACTGCTCAACACTACTAGGAAGTGTGTGTTATATCTGTGTACAGAATCTGTTATCACCTTTCCAGTACAGAAACAATTTGTATGATATTGTAGAGGACATATTTTTGTTGCAAGTAAGGAATAGTGTTATAGTTGCAATGTATTTTAATAATCAAATGTATCCTTTAAGCTTACTAGGAAATATTATGAATGCATGTAAAACGGATAGAGTTTGTAACAAACAGTTATTGATAAATGCAGAAAAATGTTAATTGCTAGATTTTAAAAATTATTTTCCAATTTCCCTATTATGCTTTTGAATTAATACACTGTTTTTTGAACTAGATAGAAAGCATATACAAGCTCTTTCACATCTAAGTTAATTTAGAAAATTTCAAAAATGTCTGAAGTAAGAATATTGGTGTAGTACCCTAATTTTTGTTTTCTCTTGAAATTCTAATGGAAAAACTCTTTTAAAAAACAACCTTATGTCTAACAGTCAATAATATAGCTTCAAGGTTGGAAATGTAGCTGAGGAGTAGAGCATTTGCCCAGCTTGTATAAGGTTCTGGGTTCCACCCCAGCACCATAAAATAAAATAAATTAAATAATTTAAATGATATTTTTTCAAAGTATAAAATGTTGGTGTAATCTTTGATGGAATTGAAGCATTTTAGACTTAGGAGGGATCTTCCAAGTTTATGCATAAGAAAATTTAGATCTGAAAAAAATCCTTAGATTCATAGAGGGTAAGTAACTGGCCAATTCAGAAGGTCTGGTTACCCATTAGTAACACCTCTAAAGTGTGTGGAGAACTTTGACTTCTGTCTCTTGCCTGTGCAATGAATGATCATTCTCTGAGTGGGCAGCTGTTCACGTGAACTACTCTGAACATGGGCAGCACATAATGAGTGGAAATCCTTCCCAAAAGTTATATTTGTGGACATTTCTACTTATGCTGAGGTGCAACTTTAAATGTTTCCCTGGATCATTATTGACATTCAATTATCATGTGGAAAGATTGTGGCCTCAAGGCTTTGCCTTCACATTCCAATTATAATTTACACAGTGCTTCTAGTGATTGCAAAGAGACTGCAGTTTTATTCATAGGCAGAATTTTAGTCCTCCATGAGTGAGCTATTATGTATAAAAGGAAGCATTTTAAACAAATTGATTTTCTGTGTAGAGCTTGAGTCCAAAGGACTTCTTTGTGTAGAAATCAAGATCAATAGTTCTGTGCAAAACTAAATTGAATCATGCCACTGCTTCAATTTTGTAATAATTTTAATGTAATATAAATAATAAACTTGCTTTGGAATCTTCCTTGTTGGTTGTTCTAATTTCAATAACAATCACTAGGTTCCTTTCATGGTGCTATTTGCTCTTGACATCAGATTCCTAAGTAGAATTCAGGTGGAGGAGGTGTATGTTAGGAGAGTCAGCCAAAGGCAAGATGTCTGACATGCCCTGTCATTTATATAACCAAAACACTGGTAAAACTCAACTCTTTTATTTATAATTAAACTTTGAATTTATGGATGTCAGGTGAATTAGTGAAAATGAGGAATGTGATTCCTGCTACTCTGGAGGAGCTGGGGTCAATATTGGGGACTAATATATTAGTGCATTAAATTATGAGCAATGATGGCATTTTAATGTAGAAGGATGTCTCCAAAGAGAACAGCTAGAGATCTGAGATGAGGCCTCAGACAATTCAAGCTCAGGATCCACATTTGCTTCAATGCCACAAAAATGGAGAGGAGATATGCTGATGCAAGCCCTTGTATATGTGGAAAATAAAAGGGATGTAGATCTGTTAGGATGTCCAGTGTATGACATAGTGCACACATGTCCCAGTATAGCCACCCAACTCATCAAAGAAGCACATGTTAAATTTCCACCACATTAGGAGCCAGATATATAATTTTGAATGGAGCAGATGTTGCTATGATAGCTTGGTAGCTCAGAAATTACAGGTGCCTTACAATGTATTTGTAAAAATTCCAGTTTATGATGAAGAATGTAGGAGAGGGTTGGGAAAACGGCTCAGCTAGTGAAAGAGAAAAGGACTAAGATTCAGAAAGATAGAGGGAGATCCCTGACCTCCCACCTCTGGCCTCCACACGTACATACACATATGTATGTACATACATATGCATATGTATGTGCTCACCTCCACATAGGTACACACACACACACACACACACACACACACACACCCCACACACAAGAACACAAGAGTTCAGAGAAGCAAAATTTGTACTCAAAGTGTTGAAAATCCCATTGACAGGAAGAACAAGGTCAAGTTTCAAGCCAAGGCCTGACTGTTATCAAAGACTGCTATTTTATGGCACAGTTTCCTGCACAACTTCAGGTGAACAGTGAACATGGTATTTCCAGTCTGCAACAACAAACACTCCTGCATCCATTCAGTCAGCAAATCCTCTGCATTTCTTTGGGTCTACATATTTTAAAAAAGCAGTTCATTTTTCAAATCTTGGCAGGTGTTTATGTCTGGCCTTGGTGCATTTCATTACATGTCACTATTATACATATACATTTTCTTATAAGCATTGTAATTTGCACATATTTTTGGTAATTAACCCAATAAAATATTCACCGATATCTAAGCTTAATTCCTCTGTGTTTGTCAGCAAACACAGCCAAGCGATGAGTGTGGCTTTCTTTCTTTTGTTTTTTAATTTTATTTATTTTTTTTAAGTGTATGAATGTACTGTCTGCATGTAGGTCTGTGTACCCATGTTGTGCAATGCCGCGGAGGTCAGAAGAGGGCGTCAGATTCCCCTGGACTGGAGTCAAAGACGGTTCTCAGGCGCCAGGTGGGTGCTGGGGATCGAAACCGGGTCCTCGGCAAGAGCAGTCGGTGCTCTTAACCGCTAGGCCATCTCTCCAGCCCTTCTTTCTTTTTTAAAAGAGCTGTTACTTAGACACAAATTATGATGCATGCTTGGAAGCAGATAAGTCCTAAATTTATATCAACTGATTCATAAATCATAGGCTCATTGAAAAATTAATGAAAGCTCTAACATGTGGGTGTACATAAAAACAGGCAAATCTAAGGCTAAGGCTGACAGAGTTCTGAGGCCTTTTTTCCTTCATAAATTAGATAACTTCATTGCCAGTCCCATCACGAAATAAATTTTAGTAAGTTTATCAAATAAGCAGAATTTCCAATCATCAATAGTTGTACCATTTTCTCTGAAAAATAAATGTATAATAGACATGTAGTAATACCCAAAACATTTATTATTTTTAATCATAGCAAACTGCTGAACTCTCCCTTTTCAAAACTAATATTAAAACTTTCGATTCAGAGGCCAAATCTTGCTATGTAGCCTAGTCTGCTAGAACTTTCTTGTTGTCCTCAAACTCACAATCCTCTTGCCTGAACCTCCTGAGTACTGGGATTACATATTTGTGTCTCAATGCCCAGTCAAAATACTTTAAGTACAGATTGTATTAAATTTATGTTTGGGAAATGAAAGATTTAAGGATAGTTGAGAGACCCTGTTTATCTGCATGTCTGATCATTTCAAACTACAGAGACCGTCTTCTTCCTTGTAGCACTTAATGTTAATCAAAGAAGCTATACAATTCATTTTTCAGCCTAAAATATATGCCCAACAGTATTTTGGGTGCTTGGGATTCATTCCTGAGGGAAGGAAATGTCCCTGGCTTCATGGTGTTTCTATACTTTTCCAGGGTTTTTCTACATATTTTCTTTCCTAATTCCCCACAATTACTTTCAGTCTTAAACTAGTAATGCTTGCATTCTATCAGAATTTACTGACAATTCTTTATTATCTCCCCATGTGCTGCCTAGTTTTAAGTGTCAACTGGACACAACATAGATTCTTCTTGGAAGAGATTTTTAATCAGCAATTATGTAGAGCAGGTTGCCCTGTGGGTATGTCTTGATTATTGATTGATGTAGGAAGATGGAGCCCATTGGGGGTGGCACCATTCTGTAGACAGACAATAGTGATCAATAGAAGAGAGGAAAAGCTAGTTGACAGCAACAAGGAGGTCTGAATGCATTTACTTCTCTCTGCTCTTCACTGTGACTCTGATGTGACCAGGGGATTTCACCTCTAGGATGGATTGCCAACAGGAATGTTTAGCTGAGCACACCCCTTCTGCCTTAAGTTACTTTTGGTCAGGATATTAGGCCATAGCAACAGAAATCAAGCCATAATAGCTTATCTGATATGTTCTGGCCTTCAATTTGTTCTGTACATTGCTTTAAAATCTTCTCCTTGTTGCTATGGTACACAGAGGTGTCAGTGCTTGGGGAAGTTACAGAACGTCTAATGAGTGGAGCCTTGCTGGAGGATGTATGTTCCTTGGAGGGCAGGGTGAGGTTTCATAGTCTTGGCCCACTTCCTCTTCTTTGTCTGTGTCCTGACTGCCAGCTGTCCTCACTCACACTCCTGCTGCCATGCCTTCCATGCCACAATGGACTGTTCACCTTCTGGAACCATCAGACAAAATGGGGTTTCCCCTAATAGGGTGCTTTGCACCAGTTCATTTTATCACACCAACAGGAAAGAAACGAATACAACCGGCAGCTAGTTTAACACGTTGGAATCATACTTTGTTTATCTCCAACATGGGGATTTTGTTTGCTGAAAGATTAGAGTAGATGATGTTATTCTATGTGTCATATCCATGAAGATCTAAATAAATATCCATTTGACTGAAACGAATGCTGCTGCTAACCACACTTCATCACTAAATGGTATATTTCTAGAGATCAGGCCTTTGCTTTTCTATTCAAGTCTACTTTTCAATGCTACACTCAGAATGTCAAACTTTTGATTTGGCATTGAATGCTTCTTTCTTTTTAAAATACTTTTATTGTTTTTATTTTATGAGTATGAGGGTATTGCCTACATGCATGTTAAGTGCAACCATGTCCTGCAATGCCTGTGGAGGACAGAAGAGGGCGCCAATTCTCTTGGAACTGGAATTACAGGTTATGGTTGTTAGCTGCCATGTGGGTGCTGGGAACAGAACTGAGGTCCTTTACAAAGAGAAGCCAGTGCTCTTAACCATTCAGCCATCTCTCCAGCCCCTTGAATCCTCTTAATTCTGTCCTTTTCGGTGTCACCCTCCAGGATGAATTCTCTTTGGACAATTCTGTGAAAGGTAAACACACTGTGGAACAGAAGGGGAGGATGCCATGGCTGGCTCTCCCCATAATGCTCCAGTCAGGTAGAGAGAAGGCTGTGTCATTCATTAGAAGGAGGCTTTCTTTGTCTTTCATGTATTACACACATATGCAAAGCAGCCTCCAATGGCAAAACACACTAAAAAAAGTCAGTGTGAAGAACCAGCCAGGAATAATAATTAGCTTTCCGACATATCATTTTCTAATGAGTGCATTATTTATTTTAAAATACTAGTGATATGTTTATTAAGTTATAACATCGGGACTGGAGAGATAGCCTAGCGGTTAAGAGCGCCGACTGCTCTTGCAGAGGGCCCGGGTTCGATCCCCAGCACCCACATGGCAGCTGAAAACCATCTTTAACTCCAGTTCCAGGGGAATCCGATGCCCTCTTCTGACCTCCACGGCATTGCACGATATGGGTGCACAAACCTGCATGCAGACAGTACACTCATACACATATGGAAATAAATAAAAAGTATTTAAAAAGATACAAAAAGTTATAACATCGACTGCATTTCTCTACATACAAAAATATGGCATATGAAGCTAAAGCTTGTGAGCTGTTATATATTCAACCTGAATGTACAGATAAGTTAAATAATTGAAATGATCTATAGGCAGTAAAACATGCTCATATATGTGTGCCTACCTATGTGTATATCTATATATACACACACACACACACACACACATATATATATATATATATATATATATATATATATGATAGAGTATAAATTTCAGTCAAAATCATGGTTACACAAAATTGAACTTTTATAATTTCAGCTTCTATTTACAACTTACTCATGTTTCCAAAAGGAGAATTTAGTCAAATTAATCTTAGTACTTTCTGGCTTTAACTCAAAGGGCATGCCCCAGGTTGTTTTTTTGTTTAATTTTTTGTTAATTTTATGTGTTTATATAACAGATTATAGTTGTTTTCATCCCATTACCCAATTTCACCCTCCCCCACACCCTCTCAGTCCTCAGTAATACTCATTCCTAGTTTCATGTCTTCTTTTCTGTGGGTTTTATTAACGTTTCTTGTCAAGCATGGGTGAGGGCTTCTGGTGAGGGCTTAGGTATTAGCACCATGGCCATTTATTAGTGCTTACCCACATGAAGACACCGCCTCCTCACCCACCATTAACTGCCAATATGTCCTTTAAGATGGGGCCCTCATCATTTTATCCTCCATGGGGAATCCCAGGAGGCCCTTCCTTCTTTAACCCCAGAATTATACCTAATCAGTAACTCTGGGTATGATTCATTGAACATAGGAGGGATGTGAATGGTAAGTACACTGCATTCTTCTTGCTCCTGAGAATCCAATAGTCAGGCCCGGCCTTTGCTCATGGGTTTTGAATTCCAGAGCATCCAAGCCTTCTATTCACAACTGATGATGATCCTTGAATCCATATACAAGGACAGTGTCCTCTAGTGACTATAGGTTTTGTCTCATCTTCTCTCCTCTTTCAGGTAATTCCCACCCTTTATGGAACACACTAGAAAACCCAGGAATAGATTTTAGCTGTTTTCACATTTTTCTGGAGCTGTGGAAGACTTAGGGAAGAATTGTCAGCTCCTCATTGGCCCTTTTCCTATTTTATGCTTTTCCCGAGGATGCCTGCTGGCACAAAAGCTTTGTTCTTCTCTTTCCTCTTAGCTTTCTAGCTGTCCCCCTCTTTTAATTTCTAAATTCATAGGATTGAGTCTATTGCTCCCAGAGTCCATGATCATTGTTTGATGCAAAGCATTTTCCATTAATGTGCTGGATAGATTTAGTAGTTAATGTGATACACCTGGGTAGAGGGGTATTGCCTCCATTGGACTGGCCCATGGCCATGTCTGTAGAGTATTTTCTTGATTGTTGAGTGATGTGGAAAAGGACAGTCCATTGTGGGTGTTGCCAACCCTGAGCAGGTGGTGTAGTGTTATATAAGAAAGTCAGCCAGGTGTGGTGGTGCACCCCTTTAATCCTAGCACTTGGGAGACAGAGGCAGGTGGATCTCTGTGAGTTCAAGACCAGCCTAGTCTACATAGTGAGTTCCAGGAAAGCTGGAACTAAAGGGAGACCCTGTCTTGAAAAGACCAAAAACAACAAAAAAACAAAAAAAACAAAAAAAAAAAAAAGCAAGCAGTGTTCCTCCGTTGTCTGCATTTTAGTTCCCTCCTGATTTCCCTCAAAGACGGGAGTGTAGATTCCATAAACCCTTTCCTCTCCAAGTTTCTTTTGATCAGACTGTTTTGTTACAGCAATTGAAGGCAAACTAGAACACATATTGGTATCAGAGAGTGGGCTACTGCTGATCCAGTGTTGGGGGGAGGATCGTGGAAGCTTTTGGAACTTTCAGCTGGAAAAGCCATTGAGTGCTTAGAGTTTAGTGAGCTGTCGCCATGGAATTGGACAGTTATGACGAAAGGGTTGTAGCTGAAGGAGGCCTGGCTGGTGAAGCTTCAAAAGAAGCAGAAACTATTTGAATTGAGAATCTGGGGTTGTTGGTCAGCTGTGGCTGAAGAATCATCTGTGATTAAGAAGAGACCAGAACCCAAAGTGAAACCTTTGTTTTACTGGGAAAATTGATGCTGATTAGCTGGGTCTGAAAAATTAGTTGTAACAAGAGATCAGCACCATCAAGGTGAAATCTGGGAAGAATTTCCCGAGGATCAGTGCACAGAAGCTATGGTCCAGCAGGGGGCCATGCCTCCATCTCCAGCTGGAAGCAGAACTTGGTAATATGTAAGAGTCTCCTGCATGGTTGTGGTGTTGAAAGCATGAAGGGGTCACAGAAAGCAGTTGAAGCTTGTTACCCTGAGAGCCCAGGAAAGCCCATTGATGAAAGTATAGCCTTGGTATCAGTGATGACCCCCAGAATTGCAGGGCTCATGGGGAGGATCTGAGGCTTTGGACCCAGAAAAGCCAGAAGATCCCATTGGTGAAGGTGCAGCGTCAGTTTCAGTGGATACCCCAGCTTTTTGGAGATGCCAGGACCATGGGATGACCATGAAGGACAGCAGCAGGTGTGGAATGGAGCTGGCCCGAGCCTGCAAGACAAACTGTGTGTTCTGTGGATGGCAGAGTCAGAGAGACCAAATCCCTTTGGATCCCAGGAGATTGTGAATGAGTCTCAGATGTCCAGCCTTGAGCTACTTTGCTGGACTTTGGTTTTGATTCAGTGCACCCAATTCTTCCCTTTTGAAATGAAACAATACTTGACTTTTATTTTGCAGAAGCCTATAGTTAAAAGACTTATAAACAGACTTTGAACTTTTAAAAAGTGTTTGAGGCTTAAGGACTGTGGGACTTTTAAAGTTGCATTGTTTTATGTTGTGATATTAATATTAACATCATGTCTTGGGAACAAAAATGGAAGTGTGGTGGTTTGAATGAGAATGTCCCCCATAGGCTTCAAGTATTCAGACATTTTGTCCCCAGTTGGTGGTGCTGTTTTTGGAGGTCTTAGAAGGTGTGGCCATGCTGGAGGAGGTACGTCATTGTGGGCAGGCTTAGAGAGTTTAACAAGCCTTGCTAGTCTCCTGTTGCTCTCTTTTGGATTCCCGTGCTCATTGGAAGATGTGAACCTTGGCTTTCTGCTCCAGCTCCTGCCACCATGCCTCCCACCACAATGGACTCTAATTTCCTGGAACTGTCAATCGTAAGCTCAAAGAAACACTTCCTTTTATAAGTTCCCTTGGTCATGATGGTTTTATCATAGCAACAGAAGAGTGACTAATACAGGAGGTTTGCTGTTTAATAGTGATGTTTCAAGTTGACAAAGGGTCAATTGTACTGGATAGCTTTAGTTGTCAACTTGATACACCTGGGTTGAGGGAGCCTCAATTATGGAATTTTCTCAATTGGACTGTCTTGTGGCCATGTTTGTGGGGGCATCTTCTTGAGTGTTAAGTGATGTGGGAGGGCCCAGCCTACTGTGGGTGTTCCTGGCCAGATTGTGCTGTATTATATAAGAAAACAGGGGCTGGAGGGATGGCCTAGCCGTTAAGAGCACCGACTGCTCTTGCAGAGGACCCAGGTTCGATCCCCAGCACCCACATGGCAGCTGAGAACCGTCTGTAATTCCAATTGCAGGAGGACTCCAGTTCCAGGGGAATCCGACACCCTCTTCTGACCTCCGCGGCATTGCACGACATGGGTGCACAAACCTACATGCAGACAGTACATTCAAACAAATATAAATAAATAAATAAATAAAATTAAAAAAAAAAAAAAGAAAGAAAAGAAAACAGGCTGAGCACAGGCCAGCGGAACCAACCAGTAACAGAATTTCTCCCTGGCTTGTGATTCAGCTCCTGTTTCCCAGTTCCTTTCTTGAGTTCCTACCTTGGGCCCCCTTGTTGATGAACTATGACCTGCTTGGTTTTTGTCAGGGTCTTTTGTCACAGCAATTGAAGGCAAACTAGAAAAATTACAGAAGCGATTTTTGTCTCCCATCCATTTGGTATAGTGTCATTTCCTTTTTTTTTTTTTTTTGCTATCTGCATGTAGGTTGGTGCACCTGTGTCGTGCAATGCCATGGAGGTCAGAAGAGGGCGTCGGATTCCCCTGGAACTGGAGTTAGACTGGGAATAGAACCCAGGTCCTCTGCAAGAGCAGTCGGCGCTCTTAGCCTCTGAGCCATCTCTCCAGCCCCGTGTCATTTCCTTCTAAGCCAGGCCTCAGCTGAGAGGAAAGATACATTGACATTGGGGAGTGTATATGTTGGCACCCCAGCAGCAAAAGTTCCACTGGTTAATGCCCCCAAACTACATCCTGTTGTGTAAACTTTCATTTAGAAGTCTTAGTTATAAATGTCGAAATCCTGACCTGGATTATTTTAGTGCCAAAAGGAAGTTTTTGACTGAGTGTGTAAGGAAAATTTGAATGCCAAAATAAGGAAGGGGGTGGGGTTTGCAACTTTGTTACCAAGATTATGAACCTGCAAGATTTTCCTTCTTTTCTCCTCCTGAGTTTTTGTCAGCTTGCTGCTCACGTTCTTGTCAGCTTTCCCCACACAGTGGAAGTTACAGTATTTGGTATCTGGAGCCACGCTAGCTTTGAGGGAGTCATGCATAGAGTACAGGGAGGAGATTCCAGAGAAGATAAGTATGTTGCCCAGGTTGCCCCTGCCTCTTTTCTCACTAGGCAGCAACAGTGTAAAGAAGTACACTGTGCACCCCATTAGCCAGAGACACAGTCACTGGACCTGGCTCCTGGAGGGGGCAGCTTCTGTTAAATGCTCCCCACAGCCCATATCCTTCTCATCTACTTGCAGAAATGTCCTGAGAGTGTCTCCTAAGGGTCTTCATAAGTTCTGAACTAAAACCACACAGGACCCGGGATAGGAAGGGGGCCTTACACTTTATTTGCATGACCTTGATCCTCTATGAACTGGCAATGAAGAGACAATCCACAAAAGCACTCACCATCACTGAGCTACCCAGAGAGTTAACAATGTGTTGCATCATTTATTGTTTTGTTTAGGATATCATAGGTATATGTACTCTGTACTCTACTGAGAGTTGTTAAACTGGAGAAACCCTGATGCTGATGAGCTACATGTGCTAATCCTTAAATAGATTTGGAAGAGTCACTGACAGGCAGTGTAAGGCAAATATTAGGCATGGGAGGCCACACAGGTTCAATACCAGCCTACCATTCGTAGTGAATTCCTGTTAAGGAATTGTTGGTTCTTCTGCACATTTTTTCCCTGTTCTTCTCCCAGGTTCCCTTTTTATGTAGCTCAGAATAACCTCCCGTGGCCAATTGTGGGTTGAAGATAATTAGCCTTTAATTATCACCAGTTACATTTTCACCTGTTTCACTTGCAAATCCCCAGAATTCAAGTTTTCCAATTAGCTTGTTCATCCTCTAACAAGTAAGGGTGGGGAAGCAGTCTTTCCCTTTGGGAACTAACCCCTTCCACGCTAACGTTTCAACTTATATTTTGCTCACGTAAAACAACACTTGAAAGCATGAACCTATTTTTATTTTACACAAATGTATATGCATGTGTATATTTGTGCATATACATGAGTCTATCTATGTATCTATCTATCTATACATAGATAGATATGTATATACATGTATACACACGAATATACAACTACATACAGAGATCTCATATCAAATGTGACTTTTCTCTGCAGTAGCTGAATGTAAGTAGATACTGTGTGTTTGATCCATGGGGAGATCAGGATGATTATTATCAGTCAAGGAAATAACATACAAATTAAAATGTACTCAAATAAGCTCAATCTTATTTGAAATCTAAAAAAGCTTTCCAATCTGTTTTGGTTTTGCTTCCATATGTATAGACATCTAATGAAAAATATTAGAATAAGAATATAATGAATAAATAAATGCTGGGAGAGATCACAGAATTAAAGAGGTCTCATTATTAACAGGCTGAAAAATTTAAAATAAACCAAGCTCTAATCCACTAAAAACATATTGGAAAAAGAAAAAAAGAGAGGAATTTACTCTATAGCCCTTTGAGGATTTTATATCTTTGCATCACATGATATCGTATTGTATATACCTTGTGTTGAAAGTCTAGAGAGAACTTTGGAAAGGCTGTTCTGTGAATACATGCACATGATCATGCAAATCATTTATCAAGATGCAAATAATTTAATGATGATCTGGCAAGGGTCTCTAGAGTAAATAATTTCTGTTTTCATTACTGCACAGGATACAAATACCCATAATATTTCCCTGAAAATTACAGTACTTATTTAGAACTCCTTGATCTGCTTACAGATTCTATTCCATGGATCCTTACTTGAAAGCAGGAAAATGACAGGGGTTATTTTGCCAACTCACAAGTGAAGAAGTAGAAGACAGAGGGTCAAGACTAACTGCAGGATACGCTTATAGCATGCAGCTGTCTAGGGTTTCTGAATGCTTTTTGGTATTCACTAATGCTTTGATTTGCATGAGTATCATAAATTTCCCACTCTTCATTCTAATGATAACCTATTTTTAAAAAGATTCAATGTGTTCAGTTCCACATCAAATATATATTTAAATATATTGTCATGAATTATCTTATTAAAAAATAAACAGAAATCTCACACCTTACAGTATGCAAGTGGTAGAAAACAGTCTCTTGAGAAATTCTATTTTGTGAAGAATTCTATGTGCTGTTCCTTGCAGAATTTCAGGCTTTCCAAAATGCACAATATAATTCAGTGACACAGTTTATCCTCACAATTTCAGTATTTTTGGGAAAGAATGATAAGGAGAGTGGGAAAGAAGGAAGGAGGGAAGAAAACTCAAAGATAGAAGGATAAATTGAATAATACCTATTTCTAGCCTACTCAAATTACTTGTTATGCCCCTTAACCTATTTTCCTTAAGGAAATTAGGAAGTGAAGGTGATCAGTGCTCTAGGCATATTTCTATTTATAATAGAAAGTGATACAGAGAAGACTGTAGTTTGGAGGTTGGAGCCTGTCTTTTTCACAGTGCTTTCTGATTTCTAGGTAAGAGAGACTTGAGGTATCTTCATGATGTTCTAGTCACCACTGAGCTAGAGCATATTCCCAACAGTGTGCATGTTCATTTCTCACAGCCTGTCATATTTGCTGTTATTTTAGTATTTTTGAAGAGTAAGATTTCTGACTAGGGAAGTAGTAACTCATTGCCATTTTCATGTGAGTTTCCCAGATGGCTGACGGTACTGAGCATTCTTTCATGTTTGCTGGCCATTTGACTGTCTTCTTTGGGGAAGTGTCTATTCAGATCATTTCCCTACTTTAAAACTGGATTTTTCTTACATATCTTTGAGTTTCTATGTAATCTGTATATTGAGCCATTGTCAGATGAATAGTTGGCAAAATATGCTGCTAGCATGAGATCTTGCAATCCCGTTTCAAAAAGGAAATAAAATCAGCATTGACAAAGAGACACTTGTATGTCCATGTTTGATGTACCATTATCCATGAGAGCTAACACATGCATTCAACATTGGTGCTCATAATGAATGGGTAGATTAAGAAAATGCATATATCTATATAATGGAATATCAGTCGTACAGAAGAAAATTTTATCACATGCCAGAAAATGATCTGGAGGATACCATGCTAAGTAAAATAATAAACCAAATTGACACCATCTTCAATATTTCATCTGTGTTTATAAAAGATCATCCCAGATGAGTTTGTTGACTATTCCCTCAGAGAGGTTCATGAGACCTTCACCAAAGTATCTAGCCATTCCTTGCAACCAGTGGTATGCCATCCTGGCCTAAACTTTCATGGCATCTGGGTGGAATAGAGGTACCTAAGCAGGAGAAGGACTGGGAAGGGTGTTCCATGCCCACACACATGGGGAATCATCATCCCTGCTGGGCATAGACCTTCCCCTATACCTATTTTAAGGTCAGGCTCCTGTCCACAATCCCTCATGCATTTTTCTGTAAGTCTAATAAATGCAGTAGTTCTCCAGGTTGAACTTTGGTCAAAGTGCACCTTGATTTGTCATTGGGACCTTAGGAGAAGGGATGGACTTATTTATACTTCCCTCAGGGAATCAATTTTAGCATTAGTGGTACAGAAAGGCAATTATTCCTTATGTTCTCTCAAATGCTGAAGCTTAATGAATATCTAAGTTCAGTTTAAATTAGTAATTAGTAAAGGGTGAGAAGTATATGGGAGTGTGTGGGTAGGGACATAGAGGAAGGACGGATTTGATTAGTCCATGTTATATGTATGCAGATCTGTAAATATTACATTTAATTCATTAATATACATAATTAATTAATATTAAGTTAAAAGAAAATGAAATATAATTTTAAACTGTTCACAGTTTTAGTCAGCCTTCAACACTGATCTTTGTTTTGTGCTGAATCACTTACCTGGTGTTTTCTCATAAAGGGCCTAATTTGCTTATTGCTATATCCCAATGATTGGACCTCCTGAGGGGGGTTGCTTCTCAGAAGCCCCTGTCTTGCCACCTGGTATGGTGTTTTGGGCAGTGCTTCAGGCAGAGCCTCCACAGGCATGTTGGAAAAATCCCAACTTACCTTCTATAGGACACATTTTGAATTTCTCCAAGCAAATAGGGATCATAGTGACTAGAGGGTCATTTTTGTATCTCATGGTTCCAAAGGAAACTGAGCTCTATTTAACATTAAGCACCCAGTGACCTGAAATGTCATGGGAAGAGTCATTCAACTTGAGGCATGAGGTGCCCCTTGTTCATTTGAAAGCTGCAAAAACTTCAGATTAGGGAAATGAGGGTTTGTTCTCCAGATCCTGATGATGAAAAGACTCATCTTTTGAGACTGAGACTGGCTGTCACACTTGAGTGAGATCAATCAAATTGTAGGAGCACTATTCCCACAGGATGAACAATGGATAGGACCCCAAATGTGCTATCTGGGGTAACCTCTTCTCAAATGAGGGAAATAAAAGGCAAAAATGAGAATTGAAATTCCATAATAGGATAGTGAATTGAAATTGGAGGCAGGGAAAGACAAGATAGGAACGGAAAACGTAATTGCAGAATGACAAATCAAGTGTGGTTTAGCAAGTCCTTGAAAATGAGCTCAGGGAAGGACAAGGAAATCCTGTTTGCACATCCAAGGATCTGTGCCGTTCAGATACTCTTTGTGGTATCACTGCTCTCATCTCTGTGACAGAATGCCCAATAGAAATAATTCAAGGAAGAAGTATTCATTTTGGTTCCCAGTTTCAGCGACTATCAGCCATCATCTCCAGGAAGATACACTGGGGCTTCATCTGTGCGGTGGACTTGACATGGCTTGTGCACATCCTGACAGGTTAGGAAGCAGAGAAGAGGTGAGAACCAGCAGTAGAAGTCACCTTCCAGCCCTGCCCCCAGCCAGCCCTCCCCCAGCCAGCTCTCCCCCAGCCAGCCCTCCCCCAGCCAGCCCTCCCCTAGCAGTCCTCTTGTGCTAGTTAGCTCACAATCCCGAAGACTCCACATCCTCCCAAACTGCCACCAACTGGGGACCAAGTGTCTGAAGACAAGAACCCGGGGTACATTTCAGACTCCAACCACAATGCTCATGAATGTGGCAGGACAGAATTCTAAGTGACAGGTCAGCATGGGGTCGTTTTTTTATCGTGCCAAATTTGAATTTCCCATCCCTGGCTTCTGGTTCTCACATCTGGCTCCACCTTTACATTGATTTGCCATTTCGACATGTGTTGTGGTGTGTGTGTGTGTGTGTGTGTGTGTGTGTGTGTGTGTGTGTGTGTAGAGCAATCCACTGGGTACCAGGCTTTTAGTTTGATGCTCTGCTCTATGCTGTCGATGATAAAGAGTAAGGAGTAGTCTAGTTCTTATCCTCAGATCTGAAATTCCTTAGGAAGCCTCACCTTTGTAACATGTTCCCTAACAGAAGACCACTGTAGTGCTAGTAGCAATCGCAGTTCTTTTATACCTACGCGTGCCTACTTGTGGCATTCATTATTTATTAATTCATTTTTTTCATCATTTGTTAAAGTGAAAGCTTTGCTATTAAATGGTGACTCAAGGCAAGCAACAATAAAATGTACAGTTCTGCAAGCCATGCTGCTTTCCAGCCAGTCTCTAAAGAGTTCTAAGAATTATGAGTGTTACAATGACATTATATCTGTTGATGACATCATATCTTTATGAAACTGATTTTTCAGCACTTACTATAATAAAGCTAAAATGTCACACAGATGTCTATGTAAAGCAGAAATTGATAAAACTACTGTGCATTGGTCACTTTTCTGTTGCTTTGGTAGAACCACCATGACCAAGGGAACTTATAAAAGAAGGAGTTTATTTGAGCTTATGATTCTAGGGGAATTAGAGTCTGTCATGGAGGTGTCAAGCATGGTGACAGTAGGCACCCAAGTAGGAATATGAAAGCAGAGGTTCACATCTTCAAGCAGGCACAAGATCCAGAGAGCAACTGGAGATGGGCAAGGTTGTAAGAACTCCCTAACCCTGTCCCCAGTGATGAGCTTCCTCCAGCATGGCCACACCTTCTAAGACCACCCCAAATAGAGCCACTAACTAGGGACAAAGTGTCCAAGTACTTGGAGCCTGTGGGGGACATTTTCATTCAAATCACCACATTCTGTCTTGTGTGATTCTAAGGCCTGAGGATTTAAGTGATGCCTAACAGGAAATTAAGTACTAAGATTTGGATTTATAAAATAATAAATGGTATAGACTGGAGAGTTAGCCCAATGATTAAGAGCACTGGCTGCTCTTGCAGAGGACCCAGGTTCAATTTCCAGTACCCCTGTGGCAGTTAACAACCATCCATAACTCCAGTTCCAGGGGATCTGATGCCCCCTGCTGATCTCCATGGGCATTGTACAACATGGATGTACTTACATGCAGGTAATACACTCATACACATAAAATAAAAATAATTAATAAATAAAATATAAAAAACGATAAGGGGAACATGTTAGTTATTTTGGTCTAGAAGTGCTGAAAATAAAAAGATATTAAGATGGAGCAAGTGCCTGTAATCTCAGCACTTGGAAGGCCTAGGAAGGAAGAGCCCTTCTACACAGCAAGATCCTGTCTCTAAAACAAAACAGAAGCAAAGTTACCAAGACATCATGTTGTCTTGAGTGGAGAATACTTGTGTTAATATTAGAACTGCTTTGATTAACAGGCAACACAATAGGAATTATGCTAATTAAACAAAGTATAGGTTGTCTCTTCAACTGTCTTTAAGTGTGGAATGAAAAATTCTGTGCTTTTATGACAGTTAATAAGATCTTAAGCACTTTGTCTTTCTATTTGGCCCCCTCCCATCATGGCCTCTCATGGTTGCATGGTCCAAGCCTGGGTGCTTCTGCCCCAGGCACCACACCCATGTTAACTATAATAATCAAAAGAAACAGGGAAGGCCACTCTCTGCTGACAAAAGAAATGAATCCTTTCCTATGCTGCTCCATAGACTTCTACTTCGATATTATTAGCAAGAGCCTCTTGCATAGACACTGCTTGATGCAAGCCATCTTTAGTGTCCTGTAGTGAAAGATGGAAGTGGAGCAGGTATGTACCTACTCAGAAATAGTATTAACCACAATTAAGCCTTGGGATAACCACACTTATTGTGCCTTTTCTAGAAGGCCCCAAGTTCATAAAATAGTTTAGTTGGGCTGGAGAGATAGCCTAGCGGTTAAGAGCACCGACTGCTCTTGCAGAGGACCTGGGTTGGATCCCCAGCACCCACATGGCGGCTGATAACCGTCTGTAACTCCAATTCCAGGAGAACTCCAGTTCCAGGGGAATATGAGACCCTCTTCTGAACTCTGTGGCATTGCATGACATGGCTGCACAAACCTACATACAAACAGTACATTCATACACATACAAAAATAAATAAAATTAAAAAAATAAAATAGTTTAGTTGGTATGAAGCTCAAATTCCTGTTTCCTAAGTGAATACTTTTTCAATTAAAATGACTAGGCACATTTACTATTTTTCTTCTTTTTCTTCCTCTTTGTCTCCCCCCCCCCCATTTTCTTGATTCCTTCTACATGGTCCTCTTCTGGACTTACATGATGTGTTCTTGGAATACTAAAGAGTTGTATAGGGCTGAAGAAACTGAGTCCTGGTTGTCTTTAACTGTCAGCTTGACAAAACCTACAATTATTTGGGAATAGAATCTCAACTGAGTAATTTTCTAGACTTAGCCTGTGGGCACGTCTATCGAGGATTTTTTGATTGCTAATTGAGGTGGTTGGCCTCAGCACACCATGGGTGGCTCCATGCCCTAGGTAGGTGTCATCTAACTGTTTAAGTAAGCTAGCTGGGCATGAGCCTGCCTGCTAGCTAAGCAAACAGCACCGTCCAGTGTTCCTTTGTGCACCATTTAATTAGCTGTGAAATGAGCTCTTGGTCAGAGGTATTGCTATGTAGAATAGCAGGTAGGCCTGGCTTCAAATGCCTGCCATGAGTTTCTGCCTTTTGTTCCTGCAAACATGGACTGTGACTTGGACTGTAAGCCACATATATCCTTTCCTCCTCTAAATTGTTTTTGGTTAGAACACAGCCACCACAACAATGGGGATGAAATTAAAACAAAAGTCTGTCTATCTATGTCCGAAGCTCTGAATACATAGCAGAAGGACCCTTGGTTCAATAACATAGGAGAGAAAATGCTGCATGTTGAACAAGGATTTGACAAAAACAGACCATTGTCCTCCTGTCCTGAACTATTGGACATCATTGCTTAGACTCATCTTTCCCCCCAATTGAATCTGCTATTCTGCTGGCAGACATGTAATATTAGTAACATAATTTTTTGTTTCCTTTTCCCTGCCATTAGGATACAAAATATTTCTTCAAGTATCTTCTATGAATGAAAATCTAACAGGAAAATCTGCTGCTAGTCAAGCGGTTTTGTCTTAGTAAAACCCTCTAATCTAGTTGCTCATAAAGACTTAATGTGGAGATGATAAAGGATTCTCTTCACATCCTTCCTGTAGCAATCTGGTGTCTACCATTGCAAGAAATGAGGGAGAAAAGAAACAGTTGAGACATATTAAAAACAAATACATTTTTGTTACCAACTTTTCTGCAATGTGTTATTCCAAACACAGTGACATTGACTCGCATCTGGCTTAGGATGGCGAATTGCATTTGTGCAAGTGTTTCCTTTGGCAACAGCACAGAAGAGTATAATTTGCTATGAAATGCTTTACTCCCTCTCCCATAGTTAAAGGAGAATGCATCACCAGTAGCTTCTGCAGTATAGCTAGCTGTTCTCTGTCCTACCGTTTGGAGTCTCCCTTAGTTTTAATTACATATCCCTTTTCCAGGTTAAACCTCAGAAAAGAAAACTGGATAAACTATAAATATTAGAAAACAGATATATGTTTATTTTGTGTTCTGGAAATTGAAATTGATTGGGTTGTTTCTAGTGGAAAACAAAGGCTCTTGTGAGTTACTTCTCTTCCAGGGCAACAGCTGAGTATTGACGTGACCATGTGAGTTCCTGCATGGGGAGAGCTCAATTATAGCTAGCAATTCTGCTTGACTATTAAACTACTTTTTACTAAATATTTCCCATGACCTTAGGTTTTACTATTAGATGATTAGTTCATTGACTATACACAGAGAATTCATGAAAAGATATGTATCAGTTACCAAAAATACACTTATTAAATACTATGGTGATTAAAAAATGAGAAACATAATGACTCTACCCAGTCATGGCACTTTTACAAAATGCAGATTTATTGACTTTAAATTTATAGTTCCTGACATTTTTTTTAAGTTCCAGGATCATATAGCTCAGCAACACCTTCCAAAGCAGTAATCATTCAACTGGGTTCATCAGGGCCCTCTGCATAGCCTCTGAGAAGGGAAGAGAGTCCACAGGCAAAGGCGTTTCTGTTGTAAGAAGCTACATAATTGTTTTTCAATTTGTGCTTGTTATTTAAGTTGCCTATATTCTCAAATAAATTACTTAACTAAAAAAAAAAAAAGAAGCAGAGACCAACATCACTTATATCTAGAATTGGCTAGTTGTGTAGTGATGGCAGTTGATTCAGAAGCTCATGTATTTTAAAGTTTAAAGGCAAGAATTTAAATAAAATTTATCTGTTCAATTATTTTAAAAGCCATTAGCTTTATTCAGATAGCACATTAGAAATAAGTGTGCAATTTTTGAAACCTTACAGTTTATTCTCTCAGTCAAGGTTATTGTGAGCTTTCTTTGAGGGAAATCTTGTACAATTTTTAAAGGATGCTTATGAGGAGAGATTCTACTTCTAGCTATTAAGAACTATAATAAAGTAAAAGGAATGGGTTGGGGCATATACTATGGCTACAGAAACATTGAACAGAGATTGTAACAGAGTCTGGAAGCTTTTGCGAAGATGGTGATTCACAATTCATCCATCTGATGTGCCTACGTATGTTGGGCAGGTCAAGTAGGAAGGAGAGGGAAGGGGAACATGTCCCAAACACAGCTGAGAATGTGAAGACAGAAGGGGCCCAGGGTAGACAGAGACCTGGAGACCTGGGGGAGGATGATGATAACCAAAAAAAATTCTGATGGGTTACATTAAAAAGGGAGTTGCCATGCAAACTTGGTTTCTGGTTTGCACAGCAGCAGAGCTAATCAGTAAGGCAGGGAAGCACAGATTGGAGAGTCAGGGTGATTTTGTGCTCAATTTGGGATTTGTTGAATTTTAGAAGTCTAGAAGGTATCTAAGTGGAAGGGTGAAAGCAGAAGCTCGGATGAGATGTTTGGGCTGGGTATGTATATTTGGGAGTTAGCAACACGGAGACCAGCTGGCATGTGGAGATGCCATACACACACAGAGAAACTTTCAGAGTCTGTGTGCATTAAGATAAGGAGAACACCCAGGGTGTAACCAAGAAAAACATGAACACTGAAAAAAACCCACGAAGAAATCGAAGCTTTATGAAGAGACAAAATTCAGTAGACAAAAGGGTTTTTTCTTTAAAAGTGTCATGAACCAATAGCCAATTAGATTTGGGATATACAGACATATGGCTGCCACTGCTGCACAGTATTTCCAGGCAGATGAGGTGTAGCTGGTGCTGACGGAGGAGTCTTGCTTGACTCAAGGAGACCTATATTTGCTTTATTGGTTTAGTGGTCTTTGGTAACACTCTCTGGCATCCCAGAGACCATCTGTATACTTGCAAGTGCGGTCTCCATACATCTTTTCCATGTTTGTATCAGGTCTTCAACAGCAGGGCCTTATCGCCTCTCTTCCTGCAGATATCCCAGTTAGGAGGCAAGGAGCCTTTACCATTTGTGGGGGCTTGGATCCCCTGGCCAACATCTCCTTGGTAGAATAATCCATTGTTGATGTCAGAGCTCCTAATTGGCTATTGGCTCTCTCCTTGGAGGAATAACCCACGGCTGATGTCACAAGCTTACATCCTCTAATGGTTAGGAGATGTTATAAACCACACAAAGACCCTGCCATACTTGACAGAAGAAAATGTAGATCATGAATTGACATACCATCCAAACATCTGTGTCTATACCAAAGTAACCTACCATAACAATTAGTACTGTTTAAATACCCATATATCTAATTGTGTGTGCTTCATTAGTAGGATCAAAAGGCTATATATTATACTGTTTAAATACCTAAATATCTAATTGCATGTGCTTCATTAGTAGGATCGAAAGGTTAAGCCTGGACAAGCTGGCAGCCCATGAAAGAAAACAGCCAGAACTGACTAGAGACCAAGACATCAGCTCCAGAGAAAGTAGAGTGTTTTGCTTCTCATCCACCTGTGCCCCTTTTCTAAGCCTAGGGAACAATCTGCAGAAGAGAGGGCGTGATAGAATGTAAGGGCTTCGATTGGGGTTAATGGTGAAACTACAATAATATAGACTGGACACTCATTTGATCAACTTGATTGAACATACAAGCCCCCCCTGCTGGATGGTGGGACCCATGAGCTGTGTGGGTCTGGGCACAACTGCTTGCAAATTGGTTTTACATGAAGAATGCTTGTACTCACAAATTATCACCTATTGTTAAAAAAAATGAAAACAAAACAAAACAAAAAGGCAGAGGAAGATGCAGAAAACTTATGGCAGAATGCACGATCTGCGATGGGTAGGGGTGGGGTGGGGGGGAAGGGAAGGGGATATATGCCTGAACTGAATTGGAAAATGATGTATGAAATACACAAAGCATCAATAAAAATAAATTAAAAAAAAGTGTCATGAAATATAACAAAGCAGATAAATTTTGTTCATGATGCTATAGAGCATATATTTTTTACTTCACGGAGAATATAATTTTTGTTCTGAGTATACAGTCCTACCATAGACTACAAAAGCAGCTACAGACAATGCATGAATAAATATGACTGTGTTTAGTAAAATTTTACTTACAAAAACAAATAATCGACCAGATTTGGCCTATAGGCTGTAGTATACCAGGAAGATGGAGACGAGGTTATCAGAATAAAGAGAACATGGTCAATGTCAACTTGCACTAAATGATGAAGTAAGATGAAGACCGGTAAGTGCCCAGAAAACCTACCACTGTGCTGTCTGGGCTTGTGCTGGGACAGTATGATGGACTTGGGAAGACTATAGCACAATGAGGAGGAAGAGAAAGTGGGGAGACAGGGAAGAAGGAGGAAGGAAGAAAAAGGAACAGGAAGCAAAGTGAGTGAGAGGGTGGGGGAAGAAAACACTATGAGGGAGTCTTTGAAAGAGAGAAGCCACCAGTGAGGGAGACTTAAGGTAAAGAAAATTTTGTTCAGTTGTTTGTATTGGAAGGTGGAAGAGTCTTAGGTACCTTGAAATGCCCTTAGAATGGGAGAAGTTCGGTTGTGTGGTCAGGCGGGGTGGATGCCATCCTATAGAGTGCCTCACTTATAAAGATTCAGAATAAGTGTAAACAATAGTTAAAAACAATGACTTCTCCATCTGGACCAGCTTTGTAGTCAGTCTTTGCTTCCTGATTCCATTAACATATTTCCCTTGTATGCACAGCTGCCATATTTCTTTGTCCTGCTACAGGCCCCAAAGCAGCAGGGTCAAGCAATGAAACCAAGGGCCAAAATAAATCTTTTTTTTTCCCTCATAAGTTAAGTTTCTGAGTTGTTTTGTCATAGTGGACAGCTGACTACCATGTACTTAAATTATTATCTAGTTTTCTTTTAATTTTTTTGGTTTGGGGGTGTGTGTCTCAGTGTGTGTGTGTGTGTGTGTGTGTGTGTGTGTGTGTGTGTGTGAAGGTGTTCAATATGTGTGTATATGTGTTTTTTTTTTTTCAAAATCTTTTTCAAATTTTTTACTTTGGCCAAGTAAGTATTATGTTATTACCGAATCCTCAGTTCACCTCAGCTAATCTTTTTCTTTTCCTTTTCTTTCCTCCTTCTATTATTTTTAAAAAATTTCAGATGCAATTTAGTTGTAAGTCACAATGGAATAAGTTAATGGAAATTATTTGAGAACAGATAACCAAATCCTTTTAAAAATAGTTAATTTGTACCAAGAGTATTGAAATAAGTAACAATTTTCTAGGAAAAATATCATTTCCATCAAGCACGTCACCTTTGAAATAGTGAGTGTTGGGAGACATTTTAGCAGTTTGGGACATTTCAATGTGCATGATTAATATGGTGACTTAGCTTAGGACACAAGAAAGACAATTTACTAGCTGACAACATGTCGAGTTATATATTTACATTTCCTCAGTATGAAAAGCAGTCATAACACTTAGAGTTTTAGTTTCTAGTTTATTAACCAATTGCATTTCACACACAAAAATGTTCAATTTCCAATTACTTCTGATAATATGCAGTGTTCACTTATGAAGGAAGTTGAATGGCATTTGGCAGAACTTGATCACCTAGATGTTATTTAAAATACAGACTTATGGGTTTAATTTATGATATGATTTGGTGTTTTATTTAATTATTTAACAGACATTTACAATGGATAATAACAGTTTACATCTTTCCAACAAACCCTAAAAGCATGCTTATTGTGAATGAGTTCATAGAATACATTAATGTTGTGAGAAATAATGGGGCCACGTTTACTCTGCACAGAATCAGCCTCATTATAAATAAAGACAAACAAGTGCAAAATAAACAACATTTATTTCTTTTTAATGGAGTTTTAAGTTAGTTTCTCAAGTTGTTGATGAATCTAATAAAATTAAATTAAATTAAAAGAAATGTCAAGAAGAAGAAAACAAATTTAAAAATTAACAAAGCCCACAATAAATTTGCAATTACAAGTCCATCAAAGGTTTTAAAGAGGGCTAATCTTGGGAAAAAGAAAGACAGAAAAAAAAAAAAGAAAAGAAAATCAACGTCATTGTAGCTTTAGCAAGAACAATTATTATCATTGCAAATTACTTAAACTATTAAGCTGAGAATAATTCAGAAATATCATTAGCAGTCAAATTACTGAAAAAGCTTGTTTTCTTTCCCCCTTTGTTTAATTTAAACTTAATGTCTGCTTATTTTCACACAAGCAGAAAATGCTGATAAATAATTCCAGAGCATGCCTAAGCATCTCCCCTCACAGCCAGCTTCTAATTTGATCTCTGGAGACCCTTCTCTGTAGCTGAATAAAATATTTTCATTTATTCTAGGAGAGCGTCCTCTAGTATACCTTTCTAATCTCGAGCTGCTCCATAATGCCTCTAGATGAAGACCTCAGCAAATCATTAAACTTGTTCAATAATAACGTAACAAAACACAGGAGACTTGCATTAGCGCAACAAAGAAGTTTTTCAAATGGAAAGAGAGAGAGAGGAAAAAAAAAACCTTTAATAAACCAACTTGAGTTTCTAGGGCAACTTGGAGAGATTATTTAACATTTTAAACTTTCTAGCAATCATAGGGGACAAGACTTTCAAAGTCATTGGTGTCAGGATGTTAGGCAAGGAGCAACTTAAAAGTTACAGAGCCAGAGTCCCTGACATTGTTTTGCTTTTGAGGACAGTTTCAGCCCAGATCCCAAACCCTCATGTTAGGCAAGATCTCAGTGCTGGATCAAATCCCTGTAAAGCACAGGAGTTGCTATAAGATCAACTTGTTTGTTCTTCATAAAAATAGATGTCCTGACCATCAGATAATGAAAATTACTTTCCCCAAACTGTCCTGATCCATCAAGATGCAATTTGATGAAATGGAAGACTTGCTAAAAGTTAATTTTTTGTTCTAGGATAGGAATTCATGATAAGCATTGATAATTTATGACATGCAAGATATATTGCTAATTAAGCAGATGTGTTGGTGGAATGAAACAACTTTTTAATATAGGAAGGTGTCCGATTCCACACCAGGTTGGGAATGGAATTTGAGAGTCTGGGGACACCTACTGGCTTTAACTCAGGAGCCTGGAGGAATGATAGTGTTTGTCAACAGTTTACACATCTTGCATTGTTCACTATTATGTCTTTACACACACAAATTGTGTTTTGCAAGTAATTTGTTAGACCATTCTTAGGTGTTAAGACATTCTCATGGAGAATAAAATTGGAATAAATCAAAAGTGGGTAGATTAGAGACATGTTCTATCAGTCCTTAACTTTTCACCCAAAATTCCATGATTACGAATCTCTTTTAAAATATAGCTCCCTTATACCAAGTGCTGGAGAGGTTGCGGGGAAAGGGGAACACTCATCCATTGCTGGTGGGAATGTAAACTTGTACAGCCACTATGGAAAGCAGTGTGGAAAACCCTTAGAAGACTCAAAATGAGCCTTCCATTTGACCCAGTCATACCACTCCTGGGTATATACCCACAAGACACAACTTACTGCAAAGATACATGCACAGCTATGTTTATTGCAGCTCTGTTCACAATAGCAAAAAGCTGGAACCAGCCCAGGTGCCCTTCAACTGACGAGTGGATAGAGAAAATGTGGTACATGTATACAATGGAGTTCTATGCAGCAGTAAAGAGGGACAACATCATGAACTTTGCAGGTAAATGGATGGAGCTGGAAGACATTATGTTAAGTGAAGTAACACAGTCCCAGAAAAACAAACGACAAATGGTGTCCCTCATATGTGGATGCTAGTACCAACAACCCAGATATAAATATTTCTCATGGAGAGGGATGCATAGTAAAAGAACAACAACAGAAAGACTGCATCAGAAAATGGACTGAAATGGTGAATTGGGAAGGGGGGATGGGTGGGAGAGGGACACGGATGTATATTCAATCAAGGCATATTTAATTGATGTGAGTTCAGCAAGTACTCAGTTTCACCTAGACACTGTCTACAGGATACATGGTGTTTTAGGACTTAGTAAAAGTAAATATGTGTATATTAAACAACATTGGTTTACAGACTCTGATAAAAACGGTAATGCATCTGAGTTAAATGTAGATATAATTTGCTGTTGTCCACATTTGTTTTACACAAAATCTCTAGAGCAATAACTTTGGGATTGGCACATACAAATGTTCTCTATAATTTCTCTGTTGTACAGTATCACCTTGTAGCATTCTCTTTAAGATGATTTAAAGCAAAAATTAAGTTTGCTTCCCAAGTTAATCATATATAGTCACCCAAAACAACATGGGTGAATTTGATGAAATCTGTGCCTTGATTCCACCCTATAGTTATGTATAATACAACTGTCTTCTGGAGACTCATGGGTTAAAAAAAAAGGGGGGGGTACAGACAGACATGAAACCTTCTAGTCAAAAACCTTGCAATTCAAATCTTAAAACTAACTATGGGAAAAGATTTGTTTGTTCCAACAGGACAAAATGTCACCAACTTAACGGCTGAGAAAGAAAAGATACAGCTTTGCATTGAGTAGGATGTACCAAAAAGTGGCAACTGAAAGGTTGACCCGTCTGAACACTGAAAGGAAGAAAAGCCTCAGATTGCCATAAACATCGAACCCTTCTGTGGATCCTACATGTAACAACTATCTATAATGAGTCCTAATGAAACTTATACCTTCTAGGTGCAACAAAGGTTTTGATATGACTTTCTTGCCTCCCCCCCCATAGAACAAGGAGAAATATGACGATGATGATGTCATTTTCCAACTGTAAATTGGAGACAACTATTATAGAGGTAATCTCTTATAAAACCGGTAAAAATGCCTTCTTTAATTGACTAATAGACATAAGAACTGTGAAAAGGATTATACTCTGTTCAGAACCAAATATAATACTAAAGTCCTTGGGCTATGCACTTAGGCAAAGTATATTAATGCAGGAGCTCTGACATCAGCAATGGATTGTTCTACCAGGGGGATGTTGGCCAGGGGATCCAAGGCCCCACAAAAGGTAAGGGCTCCTTGCCCCTAAGTTGGGATACCTGCAGGAGGAGAGGCGATAAGACCCTGCTGCCGAAGACCTGACGTTAACATGGGAGGGATGTATTGAGACCGCACATGCAAGGGTACAGATGGCCTCTGGAATGCCAGAGAGTGTTCCCAAAGGCCACTAAACCAATAAAGCAAATACGGGTCTCCCTGAGTCAAGCAAGACTCCACCATCAGCACCAGCTACACTTCACCTGCCTGGAAATACTGTGCAGCAGAGGCAGCCATGTGCCTGTATATCCCAAATCTAATTGGCTGTTGGCTCTCTCCTTGGAGGAATAACCCATGGCTGATGCCACAAGCCTACATCCTCTACAGGTTAGGAGATGTCATAAGCCACAGTAAGACCCTGTTATATTTATCAGGGGGTAAAAATGTAATTCATGAATTAACATATCATCCAAACATATGTGTCTATGCCAAAGTAACCTACCATAACTATTAGTGCTGCTTAAATACCTATATATCTAATTGCTTGTGCTTCATTAGTAGGATCGAAAGGTTACTCCTGAACAAACTGTCAGCCCATGAAAGGAAACAGCCAGAATTGACCAGAATCCAAGTCAACAGCTCCAGAGAGAGAGGACAGTTTTACTTCTCATCCACCTGTGCCCCTTTTCTAAGCCTAGGGAACAATCTGCGGAAGAGGGGGCGTGGTAGAATGTAAAGGCTGCGATTGGGGTGAATGGTGAAACTACAGCGATGTAGTCTGGACACTCATTTGATCAACTTGATTGAACAAACAACCTGTCACCCCCCACTGGATGGTGGGGTTGTGGGGGTTTTGGCACAACAGCCTGCAGATTGGTTTTGAACGAAGGAGGCTTGTACTCATGGATTATCACTTATAGCTAAAAAATGAAAAAGAAAACTGAGAGAAAGATGCAGGACAATTATGGCAGAATGCATGATCTGGGATGGGGTGGGGTTGGGGCATAAGGGAAAGGGAAATATGCCTGATCTGAATTGGAAAATGATGTATGAAATGCACAAAGCATCAATAAAAATTAAATTAAAAAAATATACCTCCCTTGGTCTGGAGGGATAGCTCAGCCATTAAGGGCTCAAGCTAACAACCAAAATAAAATAAAATAAAATAAAATAAAATAAAATATACCTCCGTTATGGGCTGGGGAGATGGGGATGAATCAGTGCTTCATAAGCCCTGTTAGCCCTAATGTAGAAGCTAGATAGGTGTGGGTGCTATCTTAATTCCAGCATTCAGAAGGCAGAAATGGGACACTCAGGGCAAGATGGCCAGACTGGATGGAATCAGTGAACTCTGGGTTTGGTGAGAGACCCTACCTCAATAAATAAAGTAGAAAGTGATCGAGGAAGTCCTGTGACATCAATCTAGGGCCCCATAAGCACACAGACATGCCTGTGCACCCAGATGTACATGTCCTCCACTTGTGAACACACATGCACATCACACACAAATACCACTCACCCCAAAAAGAAAAAAAAAATAACTCAGTCTTCCTATTTTCATTTCTTATACATCTGATTTCTCCTGCGATACAGTGAGCTATGTATTCCTGAATTGCAGGAAGAATAACCTGGACTCTTCCTTCACCAATGGCTTCCTTGCACTGTCTTAACCTTCCCCTTGTGTCTGTTTCCCATTCCTTTCCTGCTTCAGAGGGAACAGAATTTCTAGGAGATGTTTACAAGTGTTAGAGAAGATAGAAACCACCAAAGGGATTCCTGCTCTTCATGTAATTCATGCCCTTCCTTCCCAAAGCTTCGTTTAGGGAGCTGCTGAGTAAGCCTCTTCTTTACATACTCTGAGGTAAGTAGGTAATTCAGGCTATTGTTAAAACTCTAATAAAAGTTGCTTTTAATGAATGTTCTAGTTTGATTTCTTGGTGCTGTGCTAAAACAATGACCAAGACCAACTAGCAGAGGAAAGGTTTATCTCAGCTTTCATGTGAATCCAGGGCAGGAGCCTGGATGCAGAGACGGGATCATGGAGTAGCACTGCTACCTGGCCTGCCCCGTTTGGCTTTCCCAGTTACACTTCTTCTATAGGAAATGGAGGCAGGTGTGAGGAGAAATGAGAATTTGCCCTTTAGCTTTAACGAATCTGACCATAGCTTTTGTTTAGTTGTTCTAATCATCTTCAGCAGCACTGATTTTTTTTTTATTGTACTAAAATATTTTTCTTCATTTAATCAAAATTTTACTTTTTACTTATTTATTTTTATTGGTGTTTTGTATATTTCATACATCATTTCTCGGTCCAATTTAAACACATTCCCTTTTCCATGTCCCCCACCCCACCCCAGTTCATGCATTCTGCCATACATGCTTTGCATCTTTTTCTCAGTCTTTTAAAAGGTTTTCTCTGCTTTTTTGTTTTGTTTTGTTTTCATTTTTTTTAACAATAGGTGATAATTTGTGAGTACAAAAAATGAAAACAAAACAAAACAAAAAAGCAGAGAAAGATGCAGAAAACTTATAGCAGAATGCACGATCTGCGATGGGTAGGGGTGGGGTGGGGGGGAAGGGAAGGGGATATATGCCTGAACTGAATTGGAAAATGATGTATGAAATACACAAAGCATCAATAAAAATAAATTAAAAAAAAAAAAAGGTTTTCTCTGCAGAGGTTTATTGTTTGGGCAGAAGTCAACTGTTTCAGTCAGTCTCTTGACCCAGTCCTATCGTCATTGTTGCCCCCTATTTGTATTGCTCCCAAATCTTGCCCATATATATGTCACATAGATATCAAAATTATGACCTCTGAAATAATTATAATGTTAATTCCAAACTATGTTTAGGAGTTCACATTTTCCCCTCTATTTTTTTTTTTTTTTTTTTTTTTGTCTTTTTGAGACAGGGTCTCCTGTAGACCCAGCTGTCCTGGAACTCACTCTGTAGCAGGGCTGGCCTTGAACTCAAAGATCCACCTGCCTCTGCCTCCAAGTGCTAGGATTAAAGGCGTGCGCCACCACGCCCGCTCTAATTTTATATTATTCTTAAAATATGAATAAATACCCTCACCCATATACCAAATTACAAGTCAGAAAATATACGTGTACGTTAATTCTAGAGTCCATTAGGTATTCACATTATATTAGTACAGTTGCCTCCAGATAAAAAGAAATATAGCATTAACTTTGCTCAGCTTGCCTTTCAACTAGGGATTTGGCTCAGCATCCACAAATGAGGGTTACATTCTCATTGTTTTTCTGGGACTGTGTACTTCAGTGGTCTTATAATGGCTTTGCGTTCCATTCATTTTCCTGCAAAATTTCATGATGTCATCTTTCTTTACCACTGCATAGAATTCCATTGTGTTGATGTGCCACATTTTCTCTATCCCCTTTTCAGTTGAATGAACATTGGTTGCGTTCCAGCTCTTTCATTGTGAAGAGAGCTGCCAATAAACCATAGATGTGCATGTATTCCTGTGATAGGATGAGTCTTGTGTATATACCCAGGAATGGTATGACGTGGGTCAGGTGGTAGGCTCATTTTCAGTTTCTTAAGAGTTCTCCACACTGCTTTACATAGGGGTTGCACGAGTTTGCATTCCCACCACGCAGTGGATGAGTGTTCCCCTTTCCCAACAACCTCTCCACATTATTGGAATCATTTTGTTTTCTTGATTCATAGCTAGTTTAGCTGGATAAGTTGAAATCTTAGAGATGGTTTTGATTTGCATTTCCTTAATTATTAGTGATGTTGAACACTTTTTAAGATGTTTTCAGCCATTTTTACTTCTTACTGGGGAGAGTCTCTCTTCTTGCTCTTTACTCCATTTTTTGAGTGGGTCATTTGTTTTCTTCCTTTTTTTTCTTTGTGTACTTTATACACCCTGGATGTTAATGCTCTACCAGATATTTCACTATTGAGGGTTTCCTCCCACTCTGTGACTTTTCTCTTCACTTCTTTGATTGTTTCTTCACTGTACAGAAGCTCTTGAGTTTAAAAGGTCCCATATTATCAATTGGTGACCTTGTTTTTTGTGTAGCTGGTGTCTATTTAGGAAAGTCTTTTCCTACCTATGTCTTTTAGAATTACTGCCAACATTTTCTTCTATTCATTTTCAGAGTTTTGGGTTTCACATTAAGGTCTTTGATCCATTTGGAGTTGGTTTTTGTACAGGTGAGAGAGGTAGGGTTTAGTTTTATACTTCTTACAAGTGGTGATCCATTTTGCCACACACCATTACTACTGTCTTTCCTTCATTGAGTCTTATTGGCCCCTTGTCAAATATGAGATAGTTTGAAATAGATGTCATCTCAATTGATGTGGAAAAGGCCTTTATAAAATTCAGCATGGCTTATGTTTAAAGTCCTGGCGGGAATTGGACTGGGGGTACACTCCTCAACATAATAAAGCCATATACAGCAAACTCCACGCCAGCATTATGTAAATGGGGAAAACTAGAAGCTTTCCCCTTTAAAGTCAGGAACCACACAAGGCTGCCCCCAATCCCCACTGATTTCCAATGTAGTGCTTGAAAATGTAGGAGAGCAATACAGACAAGAAAGGAATTAGAGGAGTATTAATTGGAAAAGAGAAAGTCAAACTATCCCTTTTTTGCACATGACATGGTAGTTTACCTAAGGGACACGAATAACTCCACCAGAAAATCCTAGAAACCATTAACAGGTTCAGTAAAATGGCAGGAGACAAATTAACTTAGAAAAATCAGTAGCTTTTCTCTATGCCAATAACAAGCAATTAGAGACAAGAATACAAGGAGACTTTCCCTTACAAGAGCCTCCAAAAAACAAAAAAAACTTATCTAGGAAACAAACCTGAACCAAACACACTAAAAACTCTGCAAAGAAAGAAAAATTTAAACCTCAAGAAAGAGATTGGGAAGAATACTAGAAGATGGAAGAATCTCTCATGCTCATGGATTGAAAGACTCAATATAGTAAAAGTGACCATCCTGCCCAAAGTAATATAGACATTCAGTGCAATCCCAATTAGAATCCCATGAGCTTCTTCATAGACTAGGAAAAAACATCCTAAAGTTCATATAGAGAAACAAAAACCCCAGCATATCCAAAGAAACCCTGAGCAAAAAGATCAATGTGGGGGGGGGCCATACCAGACTTCAAGCTATATTATAGGGTCTAGTCATAAAACACAGCTGTACTTGGCACAAATCATGCCTGTAGATCAGGGAACTAAATTGAGGATCTAAACCTGAGCGCATTTATTTTTATTCACTACCTTGATAAAGAAAATTTAAGAAATACTAAAGAAAAATTGTATATAACACAGGGCTGAGTTCAATTCTAGGACCCACAGGGAGAGAAACAACTCTAACAAGTTGCCTTTCCCCCTGACTTCTATGCAGAAAACCTAAAAAAAAAAAAAAACAATTAAAATTAAAAATCATAGAGAAAAGTTACTTGAGAATGATATATGCACCTCTTATTAGTAATTGGAAATTCAATTATTTGTCATTTGAATTGGCTAATACTTGAGATAAATATATTATCAAACCAAAAGAACTAAAATTGTATATCCCTTTAGAAGTCAGAAAATATATAACACTGTGTTGAGTACTTAGTCTGTAAACATTTTCTTCGTGTGATCAATTTATGGAGTTCTTTTGAAATTGTCTGTGGGACTCCATAAATTAATATGCATTCCACATGTGTATCCCTCCCACTATCCCTTTCCCTGCATCTATCACCCCTTCCTCTCTCTCTTCTATTCCTTCAGCCTTCCTTTCTCCTTTCCCAGCTGTTTTACCCTGGCCTGCACTTGTTTGTTTTGAATAGAACCGCCATGGATAATCGTTTATAGGAAAGACAACTGAAAGAAGGTCTCAATATAGGGTGATGAGAGCATGTATAAGATGCCATCAGGGTTTTGATACACAGGGACAAGGAGTTTAACCTGGGGACTCATGGACTATGCCAGAGATCAGTGAATGGGTTTTGTAGCCATTCTTCTGGTGTCGTTTCTCTGTGTGCACCATTCTGCANAATCATTATACTAATAATCACATTTACATATTGGATTCAAAATCAAGAGAAATAACTTACTCTGTGTTAGAAAAATAATTTTTACCATATCAAATTAAAAGAAGAAATCATCTATGAGAAATATTTTCTTGCTTTTTATTGTCTTTTGGAGACAGGGTCTCCCTGTAGACCCAGCTGTCCTGGAACTCACTCTGTAGAGCAGGCTGGCCTTGAACTCACAAAGATCCACCTGCCTCTGCCTCCCAAGTGCTAGGATTAAAGGCGTGCGCCACCACGCCCGGCTCTAATTTTATATTATTCTAAAATATGAATACATACCCTCTACCCATATACCACAATTACAAAGTCAGAAAATACGTGGTAAGTTAATTCTAGAGTCCATTAAGGTATTCACATTATATTAGTACAGTTGCCTCCAGATAAAAAGAAATATAGCATTAACTTTGCTCAGCTTGCCTTTCAACTAGGGATTTGTTGCCAGCATCCACAAATGAGGGTTACCATTCTTCATTTGTTTTTCTGGGACTGTGTTACTTCAGTTGGTATAATGGCTTTGAGTTCCATTCATTTTCCTGCAAATTTCATGATGTCATCTTTCTTTACCACTGCATAGAATTCCATTGTGTTGATGTGCCACATTTTCTCTATCCCCTTGTCAGTTGAAGGACACTTGGGTTGCTTCCAGCTCTTTGCTATTGTGAAGAGAGCTGCAATAAACATAGATGTGCATGTATCTCTGTGATAGGATGAGTCTTGTGTATATACCCAGGAATGGTATGACTGGGTCAGGTGGTAGGCTCATTTTCAGTTTCTTAAGAGTTCTCCACACTGCTTTACATAGGGGTTGCACGAGTTTGCATTCCCACCAGCAGTGGATGAGTGTTCCCCTTTCCCAACAACCTCTCCATCATTTGGAATCATTTGTTTTCTTGATCATAGCTAGTTTTAGTGGAGTAAGATGAAATCTTAAGATGGTTTTGATTTGCATTTCCTTAATTATTAGTGATGTTGAACACTTTTTAAGATGTTTCTCAGCCATCTTTTCTTCCTTACTGGGGAAGTCTCTCTTCTGCTCTTTACTCCATCTTTTTAGTGGGTCATTTGTTTTCTTCCTTTTTTTTCTTTGTGTACTTTATACACCCTGGATGTTAATGCTCTACCAGATATTTCACTATTGAGGGTTTCCTCCCACTCTGTGACTTTTCTCTTCACTTCTTTGATTGTTTCTTTCACTGTACAGAAGCTCTTGAGTTTAATAAGGTCCCATTTATCAATTGGTGACCTTGTTTTTTTGTGTAGCTGGTGTCTCATTTAGAAAGTCTTTTCCTACACCTATGTCTTTTAGATTACTGCCAACATTTTCTTCTATCATTTTCAGAGTTTTGGGTTTCACATTAAGGTCTTTGATCCATTTGGAGTTGGTTTTTGTACATGGTGAGAGGTAAGGGTTTAGTTTTATACTTCTACAAGTGGTGATCCAGTTATGCCAACACCACTGTCTTTCCTTCATTGAGTCTTATTGGCCCCTTTGTCAAATATGAGATAGTTGAAATTGGATGTCATCTCAATTGATGTGGAAAAGGCCTTCTACAAAATTCAGCATGGCTTCATGTTTAAAGTCCTGGAGGGAATTGGACTGGAGGGTACACTCCTCAACATAATTAAAGCCATATACAGCAAACTCACAGCCAGCATTATGCTAAATGGGGAAAATCTAGAAGCATTCCCCTTAAAGTCAGGAACCCAGCAAGGCTGCCCCCAATCCCCACTGATTTCCAATGTAGTGCTTGAAATGCTCAGGAGAGCAATAAGACAAGGAAAGGAGATTAGAGGAGTATTAATTGGAAAAGAGAAAGTCAAACTATCCCTTTTTGCACATGACATGGTAGTTTACCTAAGGGACACGAATAACTCCACCAGAAAACTCCTAGAAACCATTAACAGGTTCAGTAAAATGGCAGGAGACAAAATTAACTTAGAAAAATCAGTAGCTTTTCTCTATGCCAATAACAAGCAATTAGAGAAAGAATACAAGGAGACTTTCCCGCTTACAAGAGCCTCCAAAAAAAAAAAAACTATCTAGGAACAAACCTGACCAAACACACTAAAAATCTCTGCAAAGAAAAATTTAAATCCCTCAAGAAAGAGATTGAGGAAGATACTAGAAGATGGAAGAATCTCTCATGCTCATGGATTAGAAGACTCAATATAGTAAAAGTGACCATCCTGCCCAAAGTAATATAGACATTCAGTGCAATCCCAATTAGAATCCCCATGAGCCTCTTCATAGACCTAGGAAAAAACACCCTAAAGTTCATATAGAGAAACAAAAACCCCAGCATATCCAAAGAAACCCTGAGCAAAAAGATCAATGTGGGGGGGGTTGCCATACCAGACTTCAAGCTATATTATAGGGCTATAGTCATAAAACAGCCTGGTATTGGCACAAATCATGCCTGTAGATCAGTGGAACTAAATTGAGGATCTAAACCTGAGCAGCATTTATTTTTATTCACTACCTTGATAAAGAAAATTTAAGAAATACTAAAGAAAAATTGTATATAACACAGGGCTGAGTTCAATTCTAGGACCCACATGTTAGGAGAGAAACAACTCTAACAAGTTGCCTTTTGACTTCTATGCAGCATGCCCCCATTATTAAATAAAAAAAAACAATTAAAATTAAAAATCATAGAGAAAAGTTACTTGAGAATGATATATGCACCTCTTATTAGTAATTGGAAATTCAATTATTTGTCATTTGAATTGGCTAATACTTGAGATAAATATATTATCAAACCAAAAGAACTAAAATTGTATATCCCTTTAGAAGTCAGAAAATATATAACACTGTGTTGAGTACTTAGTCTGTAAACATTTTCTTCGTGTGATCAATTTATGGAGTTCTTTTGAAATTGTCTGTGGGACTCCATAAATTAATATGCATTCCACATGTGTATCCCTCCCACTATCCCTTTCCCTGCATCTATCACCCCTTCCTTCCTTCTTCTTTCATTCCATCCTTCCTTTCTCCTTTCCCAGCTGTTTAGGCTGCACTTGTTTGTTTTGAATAGAACCGCCATGGATAATCGTTTATAGGAAAGACAACTGAAAGAAGGTCTCAATATAGGGTGATGAGAGCATGTATAAGATGCCATCAGGGTTTTGATACACAGGGACAAGGAGTTTAACCTGGGGACTCATGGACTATGCCAGAGATCAGTGAATGGGTTTTGTAGCCATTCTTCTGGGTTCTGGGTGCAAATCTGCACACTCTCTGCACACTCATGGCCTTTTGTGCTTTTCTTAGTCTCCCTTTATCCTTATTTCCTCACCTATAAAATGGTGAGTGCTGCATCTATTCTCTGCACATATACTTCTGCAGTATGCCAAGCACTGTGAGTAAACAATAGCAATTTATTATTATTACTAAATTACAGTGCAGAGACCAATCATAATTAGACGGAGTACAATTGTGACTGGTTCGTTAATTTCTGTCATACATAGCATTACGAACTTTTTTTTTTCATTTACCTGGTAAAGCTTTCCCATCATACATCATCCATATCAGCTGATTTTTACTTTGTCCCTAGATATCACTGTATATGGGGACTGCTCTGGATCCCATCCCTTGTCAACTTGACACACCTGGGCAGAAGGAGCCTCAGTTGAGGCATTTCCTCTATTGGATTGGCCTGTGGCCATGTCTACAGTGCATTTTTGTAATTGCTAATCCATATATCAGGGCTCAGCCCACTGTGGGCAGAGCCATCCATGTGCAGGTGATCCTGGGTTGTATAACAATCAGGTGGAGCACAAGCCAGAGGGGCAAGGCAACAGCACTGTTCCAAGGTCTGTGCTTTGGTTCCTACATCCAGGTTCTGGCTCTGAGTTCCTGCCCTGGTTTCCCTTAAGGATGAACTGGACCAAGGGCAGTTAGACAACCCTTTCCTCCCCAAGTTGTTTTGGTATTTTTATTACACAATAGAAAGCAAACTAAGAAGTGACTTTTGAAACTGAAGAAGAGTTTCATTTTCTAGAGCATCTGCACGTCCTCCAACTGCAATGAATCTTCTTGTGCTTCTGGACAGACATGCAGCTGAGGCTGGGCATGGCTTCTCGTGTTCTACCATGTGGTTGTAATGTCTCTATACACGGGCACTGTAAGACTTGTTTCATAACTCTGGTTCAAGAGATAAGATAGTACCTGTGAAGAGCTCTGAACAGCATTGATCACACACTAGTATTAAGTTTTCTAAAGAAAAATCTCAAGTATGATATTGATCCTTTCTTAAATTTTAGTCAATTAATTTTTTAATGTATGTATGCATGGACATATATATGTGTATGTGTCTGAGTGTATGCACAAGTATGTATACACAGGTATACATGCAAGTGCATACATGCAGAGTTCAGAAAACATCATTAGACATCCTCCTCTATCTACATCTGTTCCTTTTGAGGCACATTTTCTCCTTGAACTTATACTCAAAGCTTGGCTAGGCTCAAACCAGTTGATCCTCTTGTCTTTTCCAAGTCACAATGTCATTACTTATAAAATCAGAATATAACTCATCTCTCATATTTTTATTGAGAGAATGAAATTATACATATATATTCCTGTCATATAGTAAGTACTCACTAGAAAATGCCATTATGATTTTTATTCTTCCTAATTATTTTTTTAAATATTTTTAAATTTATTTTTATGTGTATGAGTGTACTGTCTGCATGTAGGTTGATGCACCCATATCGAGGTCAGAAGAGGGTGTCAGATTCCCCTGGAACTGGAGTTAAAGATGGTTCTTTGCCGCCATGTGGATGCTGGGAATGGAACCCGGGTCCTCTGCTAGATCAGTCAGCGCTCTTAACTGCTGAGCCATCTCTCCAGCCCCACTTCCTAATTCTTGAATCATTTCTCCAGACAACTCCTATGTAGATAATTTGTTGAAATATCTCTCTGCTAGAGGAAACATCCCTCCTTTCTTATGTACAACTATCCTCGCAGGCCTGGCTTCATTTCTATTTCTTTCAGGTCCACAGTTACATACTGTATTAATTACTTTTGCATCACTATGAACAAATTACCAGACAGAAACAAAAATGAAATGAGTAATTTCACCTCACAACTTCAGATGGTCATAATTCACTGCAGTGGAGAAGGCACGGTAGAACACCTCAGTCTGTGTGGGTAGAAGCATGTGGTATTGCACCATTCACATGGTCAGGATGAGGAAGCACAGAATGCAGGCCGGAATGAGGAGATCTAGCCTTCCAAGGCCTACCCCACAGTGATTGATTTGTGTTAATCAGGCTTCAACATCTAAAAGCTCTGGCAGATGTGTCCAAAATTTGACATTATGACATGGCACTCTTATCTACAAATGCATTGTATCACATTCATGTATCATAGGATACATGCAGCCTCTGAGCAGCAGGCAAGACACATCTGCTAAACCCTTCTAAAGAGCAATACAAGCTGTAGACAGCCTTTAGAACCCAAGCCCACAGAATGTTTCCGATTCAAAACATGGTATCAGGTTTATGCAGTCTCCTCTGCCACCTAGGCTTCAGCTTCAAGGCTAGAATCATAGCACAGTCTGAGCTCCACACAGGGAATCTGGTCTTGCTACCTTGTCTCTAGCCTCACATGCTTTTCTTAGGACCCTTGGACAACCCTTCACGATCTTGCATTCTACATACCTACAAGTTGGCATCATTTGGACAATGCCAAGTTCAGTGGCCATCTTGGGAAGTAGCCAGGTTCCCCTGGCCTCTGAGTTCCTGGGAAAATCAACCCAAAAAAACCGACTTGCTTATGCGGAACTTTCCCTGCAAGGTTACCTAGAAACTCTCTTTTTTGATATTTTCCCTTCAAGTGAAAATTTTTCAAATGAATTTGAATATGTGTTTTTTTTTCCCCTGAGACTTCCTGTGGGAATGGCTCTACCCTCAAGGCACCTTCCCTGTTGTCCCAGTTTAAAATGTGTTTGGTCTTCAAAGTCAGCAGTCTTTTACCCTTACAGATTCTTAGTCTACATTAGTATGCTGATAAATTTAAATGTTCTCACTCTCCTTTCCTCAAAAAACTACATGGTTTTTATATCTTCCTATCCATGTCTTTTTGCCTGTTATCAATATAAACTAAAAGCAGCAAGAAATAGCCATGTCCACAGCCTGAAGTTATGTTGTCCTGAAACTCTGACAAATAAATCAGTCAATGATTTTCAAATTCAACCTCATTCAAATTATAGTAGATGGACAAAATAAAGATGGATTCTCTGTCAGAATTAATAGAAACGTCCTTTAGTTCAGTTCTTCACAGGGTCTTGTTCCCATCTGAAACTCTTGTGCATATTCCTCACTATCTACATTTGTATCAGCATTCTGGTCTTCCAAACTGCTGGCGGGTTAACATATTAAACTTTGTCTACAGTATTCTAGGGCTTTTTTGGCTTGCATCTGTGAACTACTGCAAATTATGCTTATAAACCAGTTGAAAATGCATAAGAGCTATACGGTCAGGCTTAGTCATAGATATGAATAACCCTACTCCTGGTACCAATTTTACCAATTGTTTATTGCAATCGCCAAAATATATAGCCTAAAAACCTTAAGGAAAACATGTTTATTGGTTATTTTTCTGTTTCTGTGATAAAGCACCATGATCAAGGAAACTTACAACAAGAAAAGTTTCAGAGGTTATGGTTCCAGAGGTTCCAGAGTCCATTAATGGTGTAGAGGTATGGTGGCTCAAGGCAGCCAGAGCAGAAGAGTCAGGAGCTGATATCTTCAAACAGGCACAGGAAGCAGAGAGAGAATGGGAAATAGGCTGTGAGTATATATTCTGAAAGCCCCCCTCCCCCAGTGATATGCTTTCTCCATGACCGAGGGTCACATGGCCCTTGGCAAACAGTTCCACCAACTCAATTACTTGGAGCCTATGAGAGAACCAGAGCATGAAGAAAGCCTCATCTTGGTTCACAGTTTCCAGAGGGTCACACATAGTCCATCATGTTGGGAAGGCAAAGCAGAGTGATTTGGCCCATGTCATTAGGAGTGGGCAGTGGTGGCTTGTTCCCAAGGCCAAAGCCAGGAATCAGATGTCAGTATAATTTTTGAAGTCCCATCTCCACTGACCCATTTCTGCCACCCATTCTTCACTTCCAAGAGTCTCCATGGCCTTTAAAATACTACCATGAAATGAGGATTGAGCCTTTAAAACATGAACAACCTGTGGGCCAACTAGCTTAACCAATGATGACAGCAATGTCCTAAGGAATTTAAAAGGAGTGGACAGAACTGTTAAAGTTCATTATCACACTAAGTCAATCTTAGTGATACAATGTATTGAACATTTAAATTTACAAATTGTTGTGAGGTGATCTTTAATGCTCTTTTTCCTTTTTTTTTCTCTATTTTTCCAAATGGAAAACAGGCTTGGTAAAGTGAAGTAGTTGTACAAGGTCACACTGTTGACTGTCATTTATTATTGATTTTCCTTTACAGTGCCACTTTAGGATAAGCAAAAAAAAAATATCCCCAAATATCCCTGAACAGAGATGTAGGGGATCTTATTGTTCTATCTGTGGTATAATAGGGAAATGCTAGGAATTAATCTGTTCTAGCATAAGATAATCAATTCTTTTTGTTTTCAGTTTCTATATTCATGTGTCCTGTTTGTACAGCAGTAGAAGTTTGCCATATTGATTTGCCGTATCAGGGGATAGTATGATTGGACATCATACACAAGGTCTATTTTTAAACAGTACCTTTCTCCCCCCCAACCCACCTGACAATGCTATGGAGAGTTTCTCTGACTTTCCTGTGTCATGTAACTGACTTTTAATTCCCTGTCCATCTACTTGCATTTTCATCAGCAATTCACATTCTCTGTCCTTTGAAGAATTTTATGATTCGCTCCTTTGTTTTGGCTGGAGGTGAAGATCTGTCACCCATGCCTTATTCTGTTTCTTCCATGTACCAGATGATGAGGACATTTTCAAGAGAGAGCCCAGGCCATAGCAGGTTGCAGCACATTCCCAGGTTTAAATTTATTTTTCTTGAATAATGCTTTTTTTGTGTGTGTGTTAGTGTGTGTTTTCATGTATCTGGTTGCGTTTGTGTGTGAATATGGTGGTCATAAGTTAAAACCTCTACTGTAATTCCTCATGTGCAGCCAATCTTGCTTTTTGATATAGGGTCTCCGATGGGCCTAGAAGTCACCAAGTAAGTCAGGCTGGCTGGTAAGTAAGCCCAGGGATTCCACATGTCTCTGCCTTCCCAGAAGGAGGATTTTAAGTATGTACCATCACTCCTGGCTTTATATTTTCACATGGGTTCTTGGGATTGAAAGTTTCTCTTGCTTTCAAGGTCAGTACTTACTGACTGAGCCATGTATGTAACCCCTTCTTTTTTTTTGCTTCATTACTTTTTATTGAGCTTTCGTGCATTCCATACATCTCTTAATCACATTTAGACCTTTCCCCCTCCCATGGCCTCCACCACCAGAGCTCTGCCATATATGTCTTCCATCTTTTTTTCAGTCTTTTTAAAAAATTTTTTCAATGCAGAAGTTAACTGGTTTGGGCAGAAGTTTACTGTTTTAGTCAGTTCTTTAAACATGTCTTTGCTGTTGTTCCCTTTGGTTTTATATATTCTAAAATATGCATACATATATATTCCACACATATACCAACATTATATTCTCTGAAAGTAAACTGTAGGTTAATTTCAAAGCATTTTTTTTCTTTTTTAGTAAATATAATACCTGATGTCACTGTGAAAGGTATGTTAAAACATACAACGACTTGCTACATAACTTAAGATTTTTATATTACTGTCAGTGTTGTGTTTACTATTACTGAATGACAGTAACAGGGTGTCTATACTGTATACACGAATCAAAGCTGAATCTTCATTTTGATTCTCTCTACCTCTATCATCTTTCCTTTCTTAGTTTTGGTGAGCAAATTATGAAAAAAATCTTCACCAGGGTTCAGACATTCAAATTGTCCAATTATTTTTAAGTTCATTCTTAGGAATTTTAGCAAGTTTAGAAACCAGGACTTTTAATTATGCAGAATGTATTCTAAGACATTATTTTGGAAATGCTTACTGTGACTTTTCTAACACTGTTGAATGAGTGTCCACTCTCTGATGTTTATTTATTTATTTTTTATTTATTTTCTTTTACATGTTTTGCCCCAGAATTATCAACAAAGTAGGAAGTATTTTCACAAAAATAAATAAACAAACATCTGATTTTCCTTTAATATGATCTAGATGTGGTGGATGAAAGACAAATGATTTTATAGATATTGTTGAGTCAGTTGACCAAAAATGGAGAGTGTTGGAAGTAAGTCTGACCTAACTAGAAGAATCCCAAAGTAACTGCACCTTCCAGGTGGGAGATTATCCCATGGGCTTTGAAGACCTGAGGAGCCAGGTTCTGACTGGCCTGTGAAGGTGGCCAGGTAATAAAGACCAACCTGAGATGTGTGTCTAGCCAACAGCTCCCAGGGACTCATTGCTCAGTCATGAAGGCCCAAGGAGAACCCTGCAAACATGCAGTGTGCTGGGAATCACATCTCCTCCCCCTGTAAACCACTTGACAGTTATTTCTATTAAAATATATAGATTATTTGGTTCAAAATGCTGATTTCTAGGAAAAATGATTTTCAGTAAATTTTAAAGAAAAACTGTATGTAAGGTAAAATTTATGCTAATAGAAGCTACTTTTGTTGAATTAATTTTAAAGGAATCAACTATAAGGATTAGAATGGGAGAAAGTCCCCCAAATGTGGAAAGAGTCTATAGTGAGACAGGGTCTCTTGAATCCTTCATGTACCTTTATCCACAACAACATAGCTAGACATATATATATATATATGCATATATATATGCATATATGTGTATCTTTATCTGTTCCCGTTTCAATGAACTCTATTTGACTTGTCACAGGCATGTAAGGAGACACAACTTGTGTCAAAATACACTTGTAGATTCTTGTAGAGTAGTTCATTTGTACTTGAAAGTAGAGCCCTAAACATGGACATACTCAGCCTCCCACCTTGGGAAATCAACTCTGGTTTAGCTGTATAGTGAGATTTATGTTATCTGTTGATAACATTATATATAATGGTTTAGGATATTGTTTTTTTGACAAAGGGTCTCCCTCCCCAGCTGACTCAGAACTACCCAGCAGGTAGACCAGACTGGCCTCAGTCTCACATCTGCCTAAATATGCTGGAATTAAAGGCAGGTACCATCACATTTGGTTATGGGAGGATTTTTTAAATGGACTTTATATAGTGAATAGGCTACCTATGAAATAACCCTGCCCTTCACCCTTCTGCTTATTTCTTTTCCTTCTGCTTCTCCTTCCCTCCTCCTCCTTCTCCTGGTTCTTCTCTTCCTCCTCCTTCTTGTCTTTCTCCTATTCCAACTTTAAGTCACATCTACTTATAGAAAAAGTACAGCTTAAATAAACCCAGAAAGAAGCCTAACTTTATTTCCATAGAAGGAAACTTAAAATATAGGATTTTCACTCTTCATGTTTATAGTATAAATGCACACACACACACACACACACACACACACACACACGCACGCACACACATGCGCAGGAACACACATGCGTACACACCCCTATCTGCATAACCTAATGTCTTTAGCTACCGTCTTCACATTGGAAAGCTGATCACACTTTACATGATATGTCACAAGCACATATCCATGATTCCATCATGATACTCAGATACATTTGACAGTTCTGAATTGAAAAGTTTGTCAAAGCCTGTCTACAACCACAGTTAGGAAGGAAAAGGGGGAAATCACAGGGCAGCAATGACCAGCAGAACTGATGACTATAGATTAGATATAATGGTGCATTTTACTCTTTTCATCAGTATGGTCTGTGGTTCAGCAACACACATGTCACCTGTTCACTAGACATGTAGACGATGACTGGGCCCCACTTGAGGCTGAATGAATCCGAAGCTTCTGTGGTGCAGTCTTGAAGTTGGCTCTGTGACATGTTCCCCAGGTGGTGCTGATGCATCTGTAGTGTGGGAACAGCCACATTCATCAGTTCTCCAGCTTACCCTCTGAGTTCAGTATTATTAGTATGAATTCCATGTTGCAGGTGCAGCCATGATGCAGTCTAGCTGTCTGTGTCCAATTGAGGAAAGGGACATCTCCAGGAACATCAGTATAGGAACCTGATTACACAAACAGTATAAGGCCATCCTCAAGCCCACAGGTACAAGAGAGATGGGAGCTTTCTCTGGCCCTGGGAACACTGTGCAGGAGAAGGAAGTACAGTTGATCAACTCTATGGGTCCCCAAGGCCTGAGCCACCATATCAAGAGACTCTGCAGGCCTGGGGTCTGCCAGAGGGGCCACATGACATGGAGATGCGGAAAGAGAAATCTATTTTTCCTCTCTGTCTGTCCTCTATTCCTCTGCAGTTTATTCTATTGCTTGGTCTTGCTATTAACTAAAAAGGAAATTAGATAATGTTGTACCTCGAGATTAAGAAAGTAGAATAAGTCGAATGTAGAAATGGATTCTGAGAAGAGGAAACTGTTCTCAAGAATGGTTCATTTCATCTTCCAGAGTGCTCAGTAGATGGAAGGGCTGCAATATGAAGCTGGGAAGTGCTTTGCCAGACTCCAGCTCCCTACCACCCACAGAGAGCAGAAAGTACTTCAAGTTCAGCAGTTATTGAAAGCACAGAAAAATTCATGGAAAGAATATATCACATGATTCAAATATTGAGACTGGCTGGATCTAGAATTATGTAATCAATGGTTTGCATTATCTAAATTCTGAATTTTAGATTTCCCCTCATGTTCAGGCCTGGCCTGTTTGGGATAAAGTAGGTTAGAGAGTGTCCCTGTGGTGGCTGTGAAGAGAACAGGCAGTGATCAGTGAGTTGATAGCACAAGAGGAGAATCAAGGGCATAGTCTTAAGGATCTGGATCACTTCTGCTTTGATTGATGTTGTGTCCACAGAAACATTTGTGTGTGCTAATTCTGATGAATGTGTATTACACTGTTAGCACACCTTTTAATTGTTCAACTAATTGGCCTTGCTCTTCCTGAATTACTTTGTAAAGAGTAATTATCTGAGACCATGTTGTGGCAGCCTGGTCCTGCAAGAGAATTGTTTTTGTGAACCACTTCAAATAAACCTGGTTTGTTGAGCTTGTTTTCACCCATCTCCCTTTCGATTTAGAGAGAACTCTCAGAGGTAAACCACAGGACGAGTCACATATGAAAATTCCCCGAGGTCAGAGCTGGTAGCTGTGCCAAGTTGGAGACTCCAGGCACATGGCAGCACTTTGGGAGATGTTGTTTTCTTTCTTTTCTTTTCCTTTTTTTTTTTTTTTTTAACAGTGCCTGCCAAGTGGGAATTGGAGATAAGCACGGAGCATCCTGAGCTTCTCACAACTTTACTCATGAAGGTGAAAAATGAAGACACTTCTAATTAGCAAAAGTGGTCTGAAACAACAGTTTGAATTCAAAATCCTGTGGTTGGGGAAGCAAATGTTTGGAGGTATAGTTCAAATCAGTTGTCAGAATTTACAATTCATTTCCTCTCTTCACTATTTGCATCTGTATGCTTATTAGGGAGGTCCAATTATTGTCAAGGAGGCTTCCATATTTATGGGACAAGATAGTTAAGCGTGGACAGCTTTTGAAGAGATGTTTAAGTTTAATTTCAAACTCCATAATCCACTTAGCTAAAGCAAAGTTCTTACAGGTGACTGCTTCAAAGTGAGTTTGTTCCATTATGTAAGTGTGATTTAAGTGAGTGGGATTTAGGGTATTTTTGAAGAACTCACAAAAGTTTTAGGTACTCCAGGGAATCAAAATTTAACATTTAAAAACAACGTTCAAGAAGTTAATACTTCCATCAAAGAAAATAATCTGAGAAAAATAATAATAGAGGACATGAAACCAGGTAGTAACAGTGTTAGGGGAGGAGAAGGAGGCTCAGAACTTGATCAAACACATTGTACCACATTCTCAAAGAATCATCAAGACATTTTATGAGAAATAATATAAAATAATGTAGAAAAAATAGACATTTATTTTCTGACTCTGGTTTTAAAGTGAATATAATATATGGATTTGAATAAGAATGTGGCAAGAGTTATGTAATTTAAGATGCCTTTATATGTGAATATGTAAACGATGCATGTATAATGTTCTTAATTTAAATACATAAGATTTTTAAACATATAAAGAGTATTAAAGAATACTAGTATTTTACAGAAACAATATGACTATGATTTAGTGTATTTAGACTTTGTGCATTTGTGTGGTATACATGAGTACACATGCTCATGTGCATGTGCAGGTATGTGATATATATGTGTACAAAGATCATGTGTATGTGCAGGTATGTGATATATATGTGTACACATGCTCATGTGCATGTGCGGGTGTGTGATATATATGTGTACACATGCTCGTGTGCATGTGCAGGTGTGTGATATACATGTGTACACATGCTCATGTACATGTGCAGCTTTGTGATATATATATATATATATGTGTTCACATGCTCACATGTATGTACAGGTGTGTGATATATATATATATGTGTGTGTGTACACATGCTCATGTGTATGTCCAGCTGTATGTGGTATCTATGTGTACACATGCTTATGCATCTACACAGGTGTGTATGGTGTGTGCAGCTGTATGTGGTGTCTATGTGTACACCTGCTCATGTGTCTGTGCAGGTATGTATGGTCTGTGCAGGTGTGTGGATGTCTTCCTGGGTCACTTTCTACATTGTTGTTGTTTCTGTTTTTCTCCTTGAGGAAAGGTTTCAGGACATTTCTCTGTATGTTGTGAAAAATCTCTATGTAGACCAGGATGGCCTTGAACTCCCAGAGGTCTGCCTGTCTCCACCTCCTGAGTGCTGAGATTAAAGGTCCTCTAAGCCTAACCTCCACTTTGTGTCCTGAGATAAGGTCTGGCATTGAAACCACAGCTCACTAGTTCATCTAGACTAATTAGCCCCTTTTTCCTTCTATAGCAGTGCTGAGCCTGACTCACGTGTCTTCTGTGCATCAGAAGTCTGGTCTTCCTGCTTGTGTGACAAACATTCTCCTGACTGGGACATTTCTCTAGCCCCTTTAGACATCTCATGATATAGCTTTTCATTCTGTGCTTCTTCATTATCAACTCTAGTTTTCCATACAACATATTATTATCAAAACATCAAGAGACATCTCCATAAGTAAATATTACTGAAGCTATTTTATTTGGCTTCATATGGATATTAGTAAACATAACCCATAAACATATCAGTGTGATTCATCTTTGCATTTTGTATATTTCAATCCATTAAAACTTGGTATAACCTTCATAATTTAGAATAAACAAAATGAATTACATACATTTAAAAATTCAATTTGAGCCTCACATTTGACACACTTGCAGAGATTTACATTTCCTTAATAAAACTCACTACTAATGAATGAACTGACTGGAAAACAAGATACACATTATTATGACCTTATGGCCTTGTGCATAAAAATCCATTGATTGCCTTCAGGACACAGTAGATATTAGCTATGTCATCCTTGTCTATGTGGCTCCATTTGCATTGGGAGATGTACTATAGAACATGGAATCAGGCTTTTGAGAATGTTTGAGAATGTTAATTGGGTCACTTCAGGGGCTCTGTAAATTCAATGAAATAAATGATTTTTGTGTTGATTGATAAGCACCCAGCTAGTACTTGAGGATAACAAATTCTTATCTACCTATGTCAAAGGGGGTCTTTCTGGGAGATAGATTCTGAGGCAAATGTTTGTATGCAGGTTTGATAGGGTTAGACCCAAGACCTGTGGAGGGAACAGGGAAGGATGCACCATGGAGTATGAGGAGACTGTGGGGCAGAAGCATCCAAAGCGCTTCTGACTTTGAGGGGTCTCTGGGGCTGAGGAAGCTGCCTGTTAGGGTGAGGCCAAGAGTCATTATCTGATTAAGATGACTCCTCAATGGATTCCTCCTGGAGGAGGCAGCCCTTTTGAGACAAGGAAATTTCCTAAAGGTTCATCATGCCACATTCTCTATGCAGAAGCTCTATAGGTAGCTGAAAGGACAGACATCAGGTCTTGAAGTAGAATCTGGTGAGGTACTGGTGGGACAACAGCCTTCTGCTAACTCCCTGTGGATTCTAAATGAAATTTGAAAATACTCTAAGTTACCCTATAATTCATTCATCACACATTTATTGAACTCGTTTTCCATTCTTCATCTTAGTTCTTGGCACAAAATAAAGACTAAAAATATTATTGAATGATGTATGAATGCAGTGATTACTTTAAAGAAGTAGCAGCCTTTGTGCCAACACTTACTCAAAGCATATTAGATATTTTATTGCTAGAAAAGTTTGTTTCTGAAACAATTTTATTTTATTTTATTTTTTTCTGAAACAATTTTAATCAGTTTTGGTGATGTCCATTTCTGTTTCCTGATTTGATGATATACTTTAAGAAAGAAGTCACAGGCCAAGGGTATGGAACACATTTGCAATCCCAGGACTTGGGAAACTGAAGTACAAATGAGAATTCAAGTCCATTCTTGCATACATGGTAAGTTACAAGTCAGTCTACACTATATGCTATATGGCAAGCCCCCAACCCTCTCAAAGCAACCAGACAGAAAACAACTGAACCAACCAAACAGCTAAGCAAACAAAACCAAGGAAAAGCTAATCAATCAAATTCAAAAGAAAACCAAACCAAATCAAACATGAGCAACAGAGAAGGCAGTCTGTGCCCTTCATTCTCCTAACCGCAGAATCTATCAGTGTTGCTTAATCATAAACAAGATGTAATCCTATGTTGCATTCAGTTCAACCTGTTTATGATGATCCCTAAATGTTGTACAAAGACTAATGAAGTAACACACACACACATGCACACACACATCTGTATCTACATTGACATCTACATCTGCTTCTATATCTATATCATATATCTATATCTATATCCATATCCATACCTATATCTATATCTATCTATAGAGAAAGAGAAATAGAGATCTTAGCAGTAGTTTATATGGCAAGCTTGCACAAGGCCTTAGATTCAGTTTCCAGCATAATAAATAAATGAATAATAAATTAGCTGAACAATGCTTTTTGATAGTCCAGGAAGCAGACGGGGAAATGGAGTTGAGGATTTACCATGAATAGGAGTCAAGCTTGTGGAGGAATTCAGGCCAAAATGCTAAGTCTTAATTAAGTCTATGAATGTCAGAGGAGCTGGTGTAGTTTGCCTTGTTCATGGATTAAAGGTCGGGACTGTGTGGCAGGAGCTGGCAGCAGAATTGAAGAAATGTGTGCTGGAAAGCTTTAGTGTTACCTTGACACACCTGGATTCAAGGATGCTCAATTGAGCAATTTCCTCCATTGGAATGGCCTTGTGGCCTTGTTTGTGGGGTATTTTCTTGATTTTTGAGTGATGTGGGAGGGCTCAGCCAACTGTGGATGGTCTCACCCTGTGCTGGTGGTCCTGTATTATATCAGAAAGCAGTTTGAGCATGGGCCAGGGGAGCAAGTCAATAAGCAATGTTCCTCCATGACCTGTGCTTCAGCTCCTGCCTCCAGGTTCCTGCCCTGAATTTCTACCATGGGCTCCCTAGGTAAGGAATTGTCACCTGGGATATGTAAGATGAATAAATTCTTTCCTCCCCAAGTTGGCATTGCTCATAGTATTTTGTCACAGTGATTGAAATGAAACTAGAACAGATTGTTAGGGTGCAGGGGAGTTAAGCATCTTCTTAAGACAACAGGGAAGAATCCAATACTCAAAATGAACTAACCAAGTGGAGCTTGATGGTACAGGCCTATAATTTTAGCTGCCTGAGAGGCTGAGGTCGGAGGACTTCAAGTAGAATGCCTACAGTTTAGTGAAGGTCAGACTTGGCAATTTAGAAACACTCTGTCTTGAAATAGTTAAAACAGTTAAGATAGTTGGGGATTTAGCTCAGTGGCAGAATGCTTGCCTAGCAAGTGCAAAGCTCTGGGTTCGGTCCTCAGTTCCAGAATAAAACAAAACAAAACAAAAACAAAACAAAACAAAAAAACAGGTGGCATACTTGTTAGCATGCACAGCACGAGAGGTTTAATCCCAACTAATTTTTGAAAACAAAACCAATCCACACACATGCAAAACCAAGATATATAGAAAAGTAGTCATGCCCAACCTTTTGAAATTTTAAATATCAAATTGTCATCTATAAATTTCACATTCTGGAACTGCTCAATTGGGTTAAAGAAAAGAAAAGGTCTCATAATGTTTTCAGTAAGCTGTGGGTCTTGTAAAAGGCCCATTTCCAGCTGTCCTTGGCTGCAGTGCAGTCTGCTGGCCATGTGTGGTCCTGCCTGGATGCTATCTGTGCTTGGGTTAGAAAATGTGGTAGAACACTTTCTGCCATACTTTGCTGACCTGCCACACCTCCACTCCAAAAACACAGAGGACTCCTCAGGTTGTTGTAGACCAGGATTTATGAGGGATATCAAATAAAATATAAAGGTCTGCATACTTCTAATAAAAGGTACTGAAAGTTTTCATCTTTCTGTCTTTAACTGCAAGAGCTACTGCTTGAATCAAATGCCTTGGTAAATAAGGGCAGGAGCCCCCTTCACAACAAAGCCAGAGAGCATCACGGTTCTGGCCTCCTCACCCTGACTTTTGCCTTTTTTCTTCTGGTTCATTGTTCCTTATCTATTTTGTGTTTCCCTTTCTTTCACCAATCAGTAAATGCGCAGTTTAATGTACTTCTTTCCATTTCCATTGACTGTGTAACCAGCATCATATTCTAGTGTTAGGTCCACCAGAGATGGGACCAAATTAACTGAAAATGTTTTTTTTTCTAACAAGCAATGCTTAAAAATGTGCATTCGCCAACACATAATAAATCTGGGAACATAATGCACACTTATAGTAATAAGCCAGTACTTTTATGAAGAAACCAAACTCGACTTTCCATTTGACTCAAGACCACAGTTATAATATCCTAATTATTTTAGAATATTGGACATTCATGTCCTGTTTCTTGGCATGCTCTTACTTTATGTCTTTAACTTATAGACTATAGATATAAAGCCACTCATGGAAACTGGGTGAAAAAATTAAGTGTTCACTGACTTTCACCTACTCATTCCTATATGAAAATGTTTATAAAATATTTCACTTTATGTTAATCAATTCATATGTAATAAATGTATATAATGATGATGTTTTCCCAATAGTTATTATTTGGCTAAAAGTGATTTCCTAAAGCATAAATTATCAGGCAGAATCTGAGATGTTGGCTCCCACAATGTACCATCTGTGATGATCTAGTCAGGCATCAAAGTGAAAAAACAGAAAGAAAACACAAAAGACAACCAAGTAGAACTGCAGGCTGGTCTGCTTGCTCTCATGACCCTGAGACTTTTAATACACTTGACTCTAACATTGCTTCATATATCCTAGAAAACCAAACTTTAGATTATTTCATAGACTATACTCATTGATGCATGTGAATGAATGTGTATGTGTGTGTGAATATATGTGAGTGTATGAGAATGTGTAGATGTGAGACAGAAAGTGTGAGTGTGTATGAGTGTAGGTGTGGTTGAGTGTGTATGTGGTGTGTGACAGCATTATGCTTTGTATCGGTTGCCTTAGTCTGACCCTCTCATTGCATCAGGGGAATCCAGAGGAGAGAGAAATGGTTGAGTTGGGTATAAATATCCGAATTGATTTTTGCTGTTCTGGCAGTGTATAAAAACGAGTTGAACCCTTGAAGGGAAATTGCAAAATGCTATTTCCTCACTGCTAAAAATTATGTTGTCTTTGGCCAAAACAACTTTCCAATTTGTTTATAATCTCAGCTACATGGAAAGCTGAGTGAGGAGGACTCCAAGTTTAAATCTTGCCTGAGGTGTAGATTAAGTGAAAGGCCAGATTGGGGCTCTTTGGAGGACTGTAACCCAATGAAAGTAGCTCTCCATGTTATGCTTATGTGTGTTTGTGTTTTGATTTTGTGGGTTTTTTTGTTTGTCTTGCTTGTTTTCATCATTATGTTCCCTCTCCACCTTCTGCTCCTGCTCCTCTGCTGTTAAGCATTGAATCTAGAGTTTGAGATATAAGTTGTTACTACACTATAGCATTGAACTACAGTGTCCATGACCCCAGGGCATTTTAGGAGGGGGGACATCATAGAAAAGGAAATGTTAGTCTGCATATCCTCTCATCTTTATAAATTCAACTTATCTCCTTAAAACCATGAAAGTGGAACTTTTAGACATCCAGTGTGTACATCTCCATCATCTCCATGTCTGTTTTTTCTGCTTAAGGTAAAAGGAGGACTCACATATGGAAGAGTTAATACATTACAATTATTGATCTCTGCTTATCATAATGAAAATGTGAAAGGATTAAAACCCATTACATGATATTATGTGATATTTCAAATAAAAAGTTGGGATATCCCACCATGATACTTGATTTTAAGTATTAAAAAGCTACAAAGTGACATGGGTAACATATAATTATTGTATAAATGGTTTATCACATTTCTTTTGCTATTTTATTACAGGAATATGCAGGTAATAGTTTTATAAAATATTTTGTTTACTCATTGAATACTCATCCCTTTTAATCTGTGCTCTTTATAAAGACAAACACTGACAATGCTGATAAGCATCTCAGAAAATATAAAAGCAAAATATTAAGCTAAATGTGCACATGCTATAAATATTTCATTTTAGTCAGGCTATGCCACTCATGGTGTGTGTGGTGTATATCTGTACACATGCTCATGTGCATGTGCAGCTTTGTGATATATATGTGTACACATGCTCATGTGTATGTGCAGGTGTGTGATGTATACGTGTACATATGCACATGTGTATTTGCAGGTGTGTGTGGTGTATATGTGTACACATACTCATGTGTTTGCACAGGTGTGTGTGGTATATTTCTCTCAACGTCCTGAAACTCTCTGTGTAGACCAGGGCGGCCCTGAACTCCCAGAGGTCTGCCTGCCTCCACCTCCTGAGTGCTGGGATTAATGCCCCCCTAAGCCTAACCTCCACTTTGTGTCCTGAGATAAGTTCTGGCATATATATATATATATATATGTTGGAGAGAACAACACCAACAAAAAGAATGGGTAAAAAAAGACTGAAATAGTGAAGTCCTCCCAAAAACAACTCTGAAAAGACTCAGAAAAAGATGCAAGACATAGCCCCCCCAACAACAACAAAAACCCAAAAAACACTGGGCGTGGTGGCGCATGCCTTTGATTCTAGCACTCAGGAGGTAGAGGCAGGCGGATCTCTGTGAGTTCAAGGCCAGCCTGGTCTACGGAATGAGTTCCAGGCCAGCTGAGACTAAAGGGACACCCTGTCTCAAAAAGACCCAAAAATATTTTTTGTTGTTATTTTTATTTTTATGCATATGAGTGTACCGTCTGCATGTAGGTACGTGCACCCATGTTGTGCAGTGCTGCAGAGGTCAGAAGAGAACATCGGATTCCCCTGGAACTGGAGTTAAAGACAGCTCTTAGCTGCCTTGTAGGTGTTGGAAATTGAAGAACCCGGGTCCTCTGCAAGAGCAGCTGGTGCTCTTAACTGCTGATCCATCTCTCCAGCCCTATTTTATTTTTATTTTTATTTTATGACTATGAATATATTGCCTGCATGTATGTAAATGCACCCATGTCATGCAATGCCCATGGAAGTCAGAAGAGGGCGTCAGATCCTCTGAGCTAGAGTTACAGATGGTTGTTAGCTGCCATGTGAGTGCCAGAAATGGAACCTGGGTCCTCTAAGAGCAGCCTGTGCTCTTAACTGCTGAGCCGTCTCTTTGGCCATCCTGAACTAACCTTTTTTTTTATTATTAATTTTATTTATTTTTGTACGTGTATGAATGTACTGTCTGCATGCAAGTCTGTGCACCCGTGTCGTGCAACGCCGCGGAGGTCAGAAGAGGGTCTCGGATTCCCCTGGAACTGGAGTTCTCCTGGAATTGGAGCTTCAGACGGTTCTCAGCCGCCATGTGGGGTGCTGGGGATTGAACCTGAGTCCTCTGTAAGAGCGGTTGGCGCTCTTAACCGCTAGGCCATCTCTCCAGCTCCCCTGAACTAACCTTTAAGGGTAATATTTTTCTGATGTTCTTCCTCCTTTTCCTCCTCCTTGTCCTCCCCTTTGTCATCTTCCTCTTCTTCCTCCTCTTCCTCTTCCTTTTCCTCCTCTTCCTCTTCCTCTTCCTCCTCTTCTTCTTCTTCCTCCATTATTGGGAATGTTATTACTAGGAACTGAATCTGGAGCATCACAACATTCCAAGAAACTTCTCTACCACCGACTGTACCCTCAGCCCACTTTTTACTTTTTAATTTTGAGACAAGGTCTTTCTAAGTTATGCAATCTGCTCTTGAGCAAGGTATAGCCCAGAGATGCCTTGAGCTGTGGTCTATCTTCCTCAGCTTCCCAGATAGCTGGGATTATGATTCTTTGCCACCAAGTTACATAGTTTTAAGTTATGTGCTTATTATCAAAATATCACATTTAAGATATAAACTCTACAAAGTGGAGGATATATTCATTTCTGTTTCTATGCGTTAAAATTATTGCATATCTATCTGTCATATGTCAATCCATATTTTGTTTAGCAATGTGTTCCTAATTGTTTTTGTAAGAATTCAGTATATTTTAGAAGGAAATTAATATTATGTCTGGGCTTTTGGAACTGTGTTCTGATTTTCAAATAATGTTTCTGATAAAATTATTAATGCTAATATTTAGTCAGAAACTTTTTCACTCCTCTAGAAACAGACGCCCCCCCTTCTCCAACATCCAGATCATTTTAGAAACTTCCATCATCTTCCACCCAAGTCCAGCCCTTTGGCTCAAGATGTTCAGCCACATTCATAGATCTTCTTGATCACCCAGCTCATTGGTCAAGGGCAGCAGAGTCCCACTGTGTCTGATGAGGAGGACTAGAAAGGGTTATTTCTCTTTTCTATGATGAAAACAAAATACTTGGACTAAGAATGAGACAAATACTTAGTGACTGAGATGTATGAAGTCATGGTGAAAACCTTTCCTTGACTCCAATTATGTCCTTGACCCAGTTTGACTATTCCATCATTCTTTGCATTCTGGGCTAAGAGTTTCCTATTGTAGTGTAGTTTGATCTGGGCTTTTATTACAGCAAATGCATAGTTTCATATCAACATAATATCTACAGGAAATATTGAACTCTGCTGTTACAGTAATCCCTTGCTAATTCAATTTGCATATTTATTTTTTATTTTAAAGGTTTGTTTCTTATTTTATGTGTATGAGTGCTTACTTGCATGTATGCATGTGTACCATGTGCGTGCCAGGCAGCAGTGGAGGCCCGAAGAACACACTGGCTTCCTGAACCTGGAGTTACAGCTGCCATGTTGGTCCCGGGAACTGAGCCCAGGTCCTCTGCAAAAACATCAAGTGCTCTTATTTGCTCAGCCCCAATCTCAGCATTTCTTCTATCAGGTAAAGATATAAGGAAAGCAATTTGGAAGGAATTTGGAGGAAAATCTTCTACATCTAAAGAATACTTAAACTGTTAGCATTTCTAGAAATAATACTTTCTTCATCAAAGTATTAGGGAGCGAGTGATCCTTTGAGGAAGAGCCATCTCATCTGTGTGCACCTTGTCAGGACAAAGTGTGCCTCGCCAAGCCTCACCACACATGCTGGACAAAGTTCCCACAGAAGGCTCAATTGGTAGAGATATAACCTTTTTATGAAGCTGACCTTTGAAACCAGCAGAGTGGGCAATAACCATTAACAGATCAAATATAAGAAATGTCAGGTGTGGAGCAAGACCTGACAGAAAATATTTCATCAGCCTAAGCCTTGAACAATCACTGACAAGGCCTGGGAGGCCATTCTGCAGAGCCCTTCTTCTTTTACCCACAGTGATAAGGATGACGGGTTGCTTCTTTTAGCAGTGCCCTTCTTATAAATGTTCAGCTGAAAAGAAATCAAATCGACTCAAGTGCACCATTATTCTGAGAAAATTACCATTGTGAGGTGACCTAGGTCTGCTATTATTGCTACAACAAGGAAATCCTTATAGAGAAATAAACTTAATATCTCTAAGTATTCACTTGTATGTTTTGGGGGGTATGTGCAGTACTCTTTTAGCCAGAGGCATCCTCCAACTTTCCCAAATCTCCTTTTCCAGTTGTTAAGTACATCTCACAGCTTTGAGTTTAAGGTTACCATGGAACCAGAAGGTAGATACGTTATTGGTGTGTGGAGAGAGCTCCTACTCTAATACTTTTCACTGATTATATTTTTGCCTATATTTCCGTTTTCTTTTTAATGCAGTTGCCAATTAAGCTATTTGGTTATGAAGTGATAGAAGTAATCTCACTACTGCAGTTTTATGAATGTGATACTACATTCGCATTGCTCATTACTATCTACAAAATAAGTCCCTTATTCTAAAGTATTATCTCCTGACTATGGCTGACCTGATATAGATCCAGTTGTTGTTCAGATAAAAAGTCCCATTAGTGACATGCTTCTCAATGTCTTTCTGATGAACTGTGAGAGGAAAATCACAGGATGCTGCTCCGTCTGTGGCAAAGATCCCTGAGCTCTGGTAGTAAAGCATTTATCAGCACTCACAGATCATAGCAAAATATAAATCACACGCATCATCTACCACACAATAAACACTAACAAGTCATGATAAGAAGAGTCTAAGCACGGGTTTATAACTGCAGGGAAATGAGACGCGTTCCAAAGGGAAGGGACATTGAGTTCCCTTTCTACCAGCTATGTCTGTCTGCCTTCTTAGGAAGTTTTATTTCCTTTGCACTCTTGTACTTTCATCCTGATGACATGGCTATTATTTTATAGCAGTTTCCAGCAGTTAATTAATGAACTGCTCACAAGTGACATGACACCACCTTGCCCAATTATCTCTGGCATCTATTTTTACAGTACAAAGCACTGTCACTTTGTGAATTGTCTTGTTCGCAAATTGGCTCAGGAGGCAGTTACTTTAATAGCCAAAACAATGCAACAGTAGTGGCATGCTGGTGACACTGGGTAATTGTAAATCACCATGTGAGATCTCATAAAGCTCACCATAAAAAGCCTGGTGATATCATGGAATAAAAGTGCTCTTTTCTACTGAGTTCTGCAGCTATCGCTCAATTTACCATGTAATCTCGAGTTCCTCATTAGCTCATCTATAATGGGACAATGGCAAGAGGGACTGGTGACCACAGGAGCCATAGGATCCAGAAGAAGTCTCTCTCTCTCTCTCTCTCTCTCTCTCTCTCTCTCATTTTGAACTTGTTCAAGCTGATATTGATTGTCATATGGCTTTTTCTCTAATCCAACCCCTCCCTTCTCTGGTCACCAGAGAGTTGTTGGCCTTTTACTGGGCTCACATCTAGATCTTTGCTCAGTTTATACTACATTGATTTCCTTTTTAGAATTTGTCACAGCAGTTTCTGTTTAATTAAAAATCATTTCACATATACAGTACTATCTCAGTGTTGTGTGCAGAAAGAGAACTGAGGTTTCAGTAAAGCAGAGGCAAATCCTTCCCCTCTCCCTGTCTCTTTCCCATTTTATTTTAGTTTTGAGACAGGGGTCTCCTGTATCTCAGACTGCCTGATATAGCCCAGGCTGCCCAATATAGTCAAGGATGACCTTGACCCTTTGTCTCCTCTGCTACCAATTCTCAACTGCTGGGATTACAAGCTTGTGCCACCACTCCCAATTTTATGCTGGGCATCGATCCCACTTATGCACGCTTGGCAAACACTGTACCAACACATCCCAAGTCTCCAAGGGCAAAATCTACAGCTTAATTTTTACATAAGCAAAACTCACCATGGTAACAAAATCCTTTTCCTGAGCAGACCATGAAAAGGTGTTGAAAAGTTTCTGTGGTTCATAGGGTTAATGGGATGGTTTACAGTGTCGACTTGTGAAGATAATCATTCTGTCATGCATAATTCTGAGTCCACATTTTCTCATCAAATGTATAAATGTGTACAGTCCACATAATTTGGAACATTCTTTAATCCCACTTGTATTCTGCAGTGTCAAATCTGTAGGACTGAAATGCTTTTCATATATTACTGATTATGTTTTATGAAGATGAATTGTTTCCTAAGAAAGGAATCTGCACTATGGTTTTATTTCTTAATACTTGATTTATTATTTTTATTTTATGCATATGAGTGTGTTGCCTGCATGCAATTTCTCCCTCTTCTCTATAAGTTCCTTTAAAGATTTTTTTTTCCTGTTTTAACATTCAGTTCATCCCAATTGTTTTGTCCATGGTAATGTACATTGTGAACCCTTTCAAGCAAAATGTCCCAAACTTGCTTTTCTGAATACTGTTCAACTCAGAAGGAGCTGCTTCTGGGAGACTTCAGTGGAAGGAAATTCCTCTCTTGAGCTTCAGGACAACTTGTTTAGGACATTTAGGGAAACCAGCTTTGTTATTTATTCTTTTACCATGCTTAGATTTTGGTGTTGAAGCTAAACAAATACAGAGGACTCAAATCCTTCAGACATTCATGAGCTCCTCGGGAATTCTGGAAAATTCCCAAATCTAATCTACTGATAATATAGCAAGCAAGGATGTGTCTATCAATGTTAACACCTGAATTAGAAAAAACTTGTGGCGTAGAAAGGGATGATGTTTGATGAACACATAGCTTTCTGTTTCAGTTTTAATGTAATTGTTAAAGTTACTTAGGGGATATTTTATATGGCAATAACCTAAATAACTTTTCTACCATGAAATATTGTTATATAGTTTTCTTAAACAAAGGAAGCATGTGAATGTCACACTGGGTATTTCTACCATTTTGTTAAAAACATGTCCACTTAAAGTATTGTTTAGTATCCATTTTTTTTTTATATTGAGAAGCCTTTGGGGAAAGATATAAATGTATGCTTCATGGTAGATAATGTAACTTGGAATTCCAAATCCAATATGTTATTCAAAACCATGTTTACAAACTTTCTAAATATGTATTTAGAATTTGTACTTGTTATGTAGTCAATTTAATTAGAACTTATAAGTGTGTATAGATGTGTGCATTTCAACTTGGTTGGCTCTACTTCCAAAACTGTCACATTAGATATACAATGGATTGTTAGTGTTTCACATGCTTCCAAAGCAGTTTGTAGTAGCAGCAGATGATGGCTTAAATTGAAAATAATTTGATGATTTATTATGCCAAAGTCACAGCTAGTATTAATGTGCTTGGCCAATATAAGTGTCTGGAAAGATAAACACCCAATTGGATTAAGTAACGTGACAGCTGAATATCTACCGAAGGATAGATTGCAGCAAAAGGATTCATAAATGCAGATACCATCTTACGCTTGTCCAGAATTTTATACAGATGAATTTCTATGCAGCGGTGTATTTTATTGCCCTTAGGAAAACACCATCATAAGAATGGGGTGCTGAGTGTGACAGTGCGTACCTGTAATCCTAGCTCTGGGGAGGCTGAGACAAGGAGATCCTAAGTATGAGCACAAGGCCAGAGTGGGCTACAAAGTAAAGGTCTATCTCAAGTAAAAGAAATTGGTGCTGTAGTGTAGTGGGAGGGATATTGTACCTCCAGGGAACACTGAAAACTATGTGTGATTTATGCACTGCTAGAGCAGGGTAATATGTTTCCTATTATCAGACACAAAACCAAAAATGAGTCAGAACAGCCTTTCCATATCAGAAAATCAACAATCCAGTTGTCTGAGCTTGAACCAGAGGGTCAAGAAAGAAAAGGTGGGTTTTGCTTGATAACACAGGGCTGCAGGCTTTCAATAAGAGTGCAAAGTGGTAGCCAGGCGTGGTGGTGCACACCTTTAATCCTAGCACTCAGGAGGCAGAGGCAGGTGGATCTTTGTGAGTTCAAGGCCAGCCTGGTCTACAGAGTGAGTTCCAGGACAGCTGGGGCTATAGGTAGACCCTGTCTCGAAAAGACAAAAAAAAAAGTGCAAAGTGGGAACTTGGGAGGGGAGGAAAATCACACTTACACAGTCCTGCCAGGACCTTTCCACCCCTATCCTGCTCATTTCTCCCAACTATGCTCGGGCTGGTTTCCCTTATCAGATTGATGTAGCAAACTTCTTTACTGCAGACCATGTTCTCACCCTTGAAGACTGGACAGGCACTTACACAGTAGCCTTGTTTTTATGGATTTGTGCCAGAGCTTCTGTTAGCTCTGTTGACTCTTGAGGCTGATAATTCTCAGCTGTGCAGATGATCATGCATATCTGTAGGATGGTCAGTAGCATTGCTGACTTCTACCCACTAGAGTTCTTTTACATTTCATCAAATTATGACCTTCAGAATTTGTCCTTTGACACTGATGGATGTCCCCTAGGGCCCCAAGTGTCCCCCAGTTAAGAAGTGGTTTACATAATAGTGGAGAATGACAACCTGTGAATCAGTAGACAAATAAATAGTTATTTCCTAAAATGAGACAATAACAAGGGAATAGAGACTTACTTGAGGTGACAGAGAAGAGGACAAGAGAGTCCTTGAAGAGCCACGAACTACTGGGGAGTCACTCAGGAAGCAACCTAAGAAGAGGACGGAGAAAAGTGTATGGGGAGGGATAACTGACACTAAAGGCCTTTAGAAAGAAACACATGGAGGCTTCTTAAAGTATATACACATGCATTATAAGAAGATACTAAGTAGTTGCCATATAACAGTAGGAATTGCCCTACTAGGCACTATAGGATAACAAAGTAAAAGCCCAGTGCCAGGAATGGATTTTTTTCTTTTGAAGCTATTGACCAGGGTCACATCCAAGCTCAAAAAATAGTGACTATTGTCCCCATTCTTGCTTCCTAACGGATCTTGATAGTAAGACTCTATGGCTAAACACACTACATATATAAACTATAGAACAAATGAGAAACCAAGCTGGAGCTGACTTCACACCTTCATCTCTGCTGGCTGGCATTCTCAGTGCTGAAAGGTGCCACGCTGCTACTATAAGAGAAAATTAAACTTCAAAGTTACTCAGCTGTGAATTCTGCATGCCTCAACAACTGGCATGGCCCAATAAGCCCTCTGGTGCAGTAATAGTATGAAAATTTTAGGAATAATGAGCCACTTTATAATTGGCTTTAAGGTCTAGTTTATAAGGTGGGTGGAACCATACCTGATATTGACAGCAGGCCTAGAAACCTGAAGCTAGACAGCCCACAGGCCATAGGGCAGAGCTTAATGCTATTATTCGGCTGAATAGACATATTATTAAAGTAATTCCTAATGAGTTATTATACCCATAGGTTAATGCATCTCTCAACTCTCACCAGAGAAGCTCCCTGATACAACAGACGGCGATTAAACCAGAAACCCACAACTGGCCAATGTGTAGAAAATAAGACTGCGGAGTGACTACCCCTGAATTCAACACCTATATCAAATTTCTGCATTCCAAGGCTCAGGGATCATGGCAAAAGAGAAGGTTGAAAGATTCTATGAGCCAAATGTGGCCACCACAGCCAACAGAGTTTTCTAGACAGCTTGAAAATTACTCATATGAACTCTCAGAAAAGGTGACATCATGCCCAGTACCAGGTAAACTCAAGCATAGATGTAGGGAAGTGGATAAGAAACCACAGCAAAAATGATTGGCAACTGATGGCTGCTAAGATGGACAAATCAGTCTTTTTGATGTGACTCTTGGCATGTTAGCCAGGCTGCAATGGATGTGTCCTCCACTCCTAAGGGCATTTGGGGACACAAATTTGATGGTAGTAAGAAAGGGTACAATAGGGGAAGGAATATAAATATTATACAATACATATGACATTTTCAAACATGCAATTAAAAAAAATGAGGACAAGAGTGATACTTTAAAGAGTAAGAGTTGGAGCTGGAGAGATGGCTCAGTGGTTAAGAGCACCGACTGCTCTTGCAGAGGACCCGGGTCTGATTCCCAGCATCCACATGGCAGCTAAGAACCGTCTTTAACTTCAGTTCCAGGGGAATCTTACGCCCTCTTCTGACTTCTGCAGCATTGCATGACATGGGTGCTCCAACCTACATGTAGACAGTACACTCATACACATAAAAATAATAAATAAAAAATTAGAAAAAGAGTAAGAGTCAGAGAAGGAGCTGTTTTGAAGCCCTTGGGACTGAAGTACTTGAGGCAAGAGACATTTCTTCATTTGTTCATGGTCATGGAGCTCTAGAATACAGTTGCTCTGTATGCTCCTCACTCTGGTTTTCTTTTTAAAATTCTGTATGTTTGTGTGGTATGCATGCATATGTGTGGGAATCCATGTGTTCACATTTGTATAGTGCTTGTATGTGCACACAGGTGCATGTGTGTTAGTACATGTGGATGCCCTATGTTGACATCAAATGTCTTCTTCAATCTCTGGGGACTTTATTTATTGAGATAGTTTCATAATTGAACTCTCTCATGGAGAAGGGATAGACTAGCTAGCTACTATGCTCCAAAGATCCCCTTTTTCTGCCTTCTCAGTAAAGGAATTACCCTTAGGCTACTGCCTACCTGATATTTACTTAAGGTTATGGGAATCTGAACTCTTCCTTAAATTTGTTCCATTTACCCACTGAGTTATCACCCCCACCATGGTCCCTGAGTTTCTTACATGACTGGATATTAACTCACCTTGAGTAAAAAGAAGTGCAATTCATACAGAGATGAAAGGTGAGTTATGCAAGTAGAGGAGTGGTCTTAACCCACAGCCAAGACATGTTAGTGCATGCTTGGGGCTGCAGGGCATGGAAGGGGTATATAGTGATGACAGAAAGGGAGGAACAGCCTGGATACATAAATTTCCATAGCAGTCACAAGAAAACGAATACACAAAATATCAATAATTTCCGTTTTCCCTCTTTACTTAGGAATAAAAACTATCAGTTTTTTTCCAAAGAATAAGTTTTATAGAAAGTCATGCCGAATGGTATGGTAATATGAAATTATAAAGTCTTTTTATCATATCATAATTCATCCTAAAATATAGTGCATCTTGACACCATGAATTAAAATATATGTTGACAAAGAGATATTGCCTTTTGCACTAGGTAATATACTTGTTATGGATTTATGGTTAGTACATAATATTAAGTGGCTTGGACAGGGAGATTTCATTGAGCTCTTGGGAAAGACTGTAACCTATATTTCCTGCTGACTTATGTTTTCCATGGTACCTTAATAAGATTTATGTAATATTTAGTCTTTGATTCTTTAATTATAATTGGCAGGTGTCCTTGAAGTTGTAAAGCAATTAGGAAGCCCGGGGTTATTTGCTTATAACCACAGTGCTGTTTGACTTGATTTTTTCCAGCGTGTTTATTATGTCTTATTTCCATTCATTTATCATTTCAGATTGGCTCCCTGAAGCATAACATCCTGACTGTGACCAACACCTCAAGGCACAGATAAAGATAAGGAACCTGGAGAACACACAGGTGATTTTATGGCACATGAGATTTGACCATCGGTGATAAAATTTAATACCCTACAATATGAGCTTGTCTATAGACTGTCATTGAAGTTTGGGGCTGCTTTGTTCTTATAAGCAACCACAAATTTTAAAGCTATTAATACTTGAGGGATAGTGAAATGTCCATAGTTTAAAATTCCTTAAATGGATAATCCTTCTCTTCCATACATAGAACAGAAAATTTAAAGTGCAAAGGAATGGAAGAATAAATCTGTTCTCTTGATTAGCTCTTTAGAGACACTGTTCTAATTCTGGAGGACTTATCTACTTTTAAAGGAGGTGTTATATTTATATGGATTCATTCCAGACATATGCCTAATTCATATCATCTTCCATAGTATTTCACATATTATGACATATGCTAAATATTCTCAATGATATATTCATTTATTCAATGAATTTATATTGATCTATCACCACTTTCTAAATAACGGCATGCACTGATGAAAAAAATAGTAACTTCCTTCAAACAGTTTAAAGTATAAGGGGGTTATTGCTATGATGGACCTGACCATATTATTTGGGGGGGGGGTAGATTGCAGAAGCACTTGGAACTTTGGGTTAGGAAAGCTGTTTCATGTTTGGAGGTTGAGAAGTTGTTGTGGAAGTTTGGAGGATAAGAGGGTTTAGAGAAGTGCATATGATAAAAGCCTAGCTTGTGAATTTCAGGAACAGTCCCACAAATGACTCTGTCATGGCTATTTGTATGATATTTTGAATGGAGAATCTCTGGAAGTAAAACCTTTGCTTTACTAGGACAGGATATGGGTCAGCAGATACTGAAAAATCAGCAGCGATTAATAAGAGACCAATCGTTGGGGTAAACTCTTCTGGAAAGTATTTTCTTGGGGTCAGCCCACAGAAGCTATGGTCCAGAGAAGCCAAATATGCATCTGAAGTCAGAAGCCATCCTTGGCAAAGTGTAAGAGTGTCTGATATGCTAATGGTTTTGAAGGAGTGATAGGGTCATGGAGAGGAGCTGAGTCTTGACACTGTGAGAGACCAGGAGACCATTAGTGAAGGTGCAGGCTCAGTTGCAGGAGAGATCCCAAGATTGAAGTAGGGATGAAGAAAATCTGAGCCTGGCATCATATGAAGCCAAGAGGCCATTAGTTCAGGTGCAGCCTCAGTTGCAGTAGGAACCCCAACCTATTGAAGATGTCAGGACCATGTGGCAACAACCAAGGCCAGCAGCAATTGTGGAAAATATCCTGCTTAAGGCTACAAGCCGAGATATGTGTGCTGTGAACGGCAGAGCCAGAGAAGTAGAGCTACCCAAGGCCTTTGGAGCCCAAAAGATCTGAGTGAATCCCAGATGTCAGATACTGAGCTCCATTGCTGGAACTTGGTTTTATTTGAGTGCCAAGTTCTTCCTTTTGAAATAGGACGGTACATAACTTCCTTTGGATTTCTTAGGAGTGCACAGTTAAGGGATATTTTTAAAGAGACATTGAACTTTTAAAGTGAATTTATTAAAGACTGTGGGAATTATAAGCTTTTACCATATTTTATATTGTTATATTATATGAGCACGAGATCTTGGGTACAAGAAACAGAAAGGTTGCAGTTTAATATTTCAAGTTGACAAGGTCTCAGTTGTGCTGGATAGCTTCCGCTGTGAACTTGATACATCTGGGAAGGGGTAACCTTAATTGAGGCATCGGATATTCATTGGTGAATGCAAAAGAACCCACTCGTGTAACTTCCAATTCCGCTCTAACAACCTGACTTGTAAGGTGAGATACAGACTAAGAAATGACTAAGAATCCATGGCAGAGTGGGTTGTGATGAGCAATACGAAGGTGAGGAGGAGGCCTCTGCAGCCTGAAGCTGTGACTCATGAAAAGACTGCAGGGGATGACCATGGCTTTTCAAAGACATTCACTCAACAGGGACCACAGTCACTCATGGAGGACTCTTTAGTGAAGAAGTGGTTGGTGTAGAAATATGAAGAAGGGACCAGAGTCTTTCAGAACAGGGTTTGGCATGAGAACATGCAGGAGAAATAAGCATGTGTTGTGACCTAACCCCTGTCCCCTCAAAACCGTGTGTTGTGGTCCTAATTGCTGTATCCAAACCAGTGATCTATTTGGAAAGAGGTTCATTGCTGATGTCATCAGAGCATGAGCATTTGTGTGTGAACCGTTAAACTAGCACCACTACTCTCCTTAGAAAAATACACATAGGAGAGCTGGTCATGTGCTGGCAGAGGCTGAGCATGGAAGTGAGGTATCCACCAGGCTAGAGTGCCAAGGATGTCCGCAGGCAGCTGGGAGAGGCAGGCACCTTGCATGTGTGGTGTTCAAAGGTGATGTAGCCCAGGTGCCACCTTAGTTTAATACTTTTAGCCTCCAGAACTCTAATTTAGATTTTTAAATTCACCCAGTTTGTTGTGCTTTATTGAACTTCCCCAAAGTTATCCACATGATCCATCCACATGTAGGTTTTTCTTTGATTCTATTTAAAATATGGTAATTTCCATTTTATGACAACTTTGTATCTTATAGTTTCTTGAAAATATATTCTAGCTGAATAACAGGAAGGAGTTTGTTTTGAAATCCCGTTAATTATTTTACACTTTATCCCAGTAATCCCAAAAGGATTCTTAAAATTCAGTAATATTTTTCTGATGAAATATGAGGTAGCTATTTAAAACTATATTTACAGTGAATAGTTTTAAATACATGGTGCTATTTTAGTCTACAACAGACCACATGTATAAGGAGGGTTTCATTAGGTTTCATAATTCAGGGACAACGCAGTTGCAGTAACATATATGAGTGTATTTTATAATGTCTGCATCATGGCATGCACGTCTAATACACAATTCCTAAAATGTGTCTGTTTAGCAATTTAAATGTTTAGCAATACACTGTGTTATACACAAGTGTATTGCTAAACAGTTACAGTGCAATATTAAGTAAAGGCACATATGAAATTGTATTAATGCATATTTGCACACATAGCAACACATAAGGGGATAGAAATGAATGAGCAAGGAAGAACAAAAATAGAATGAACAATAGTGAAATCATAATAATGGTTGTTAATTTGCCTTTTATATTTGACAATAAGCCTAGAATAATTCTACCTTCTTAGAAATGTGAAAAGCTTCTTATCATGTCAAAATTGAAAATGAACTGTTTTGTCCATAACTCTGACTTATCAATGAGTTGCTAAGTTGATGTCCAAATACGACTATGCTAATTCAATGTCATTTCTCTGAAATTGTACTTAGGACCTTTGACTTCATGTGTAGCATAGTAATATTTCAGTTAGCTTGAGACTGTGAGAGAAACAGAACACAAACAACCTTCCTTTTACAAAACCCACTAGAATTGGGAGGCGTAGAAAACCTTGGTGTTTTGATGTCCTTATAGTTAGTTCTACACTTGCAGTTACAATTAAGGAAAAGGATGGGAGGCCTTCCTCAGACATCCTGGGGATAGGTGTTTCTGTCTCCTAATCTTAGATATGGAAGCCTGGCTCTTCTCTACAAATTGAGACATGTGGGTAAACTCCAGCTTGATTTGAAGTGAATACCAAATGATTTTGCTTGTTATGTAGGGCACTTTGCTGGTATCTGTATGAATGAAATTTATGAGAATGACGGTGTACCAAAACCTGTGGAGACAATGTCCATAAACATGGCTAGATATTAAGTAGCTAGCTTCAGAATAATTAAGTATATTTTTTCAAGCTTCAAATGAGTTGTCCCTTACACCTTAGGTTGACTTGGTGACTTGTTCTAGTTTAAATTGCAAGTTTCAGGGCTGGAGAGATGGCCTAGTGGTTAAAAGCACTGATGCTCTTGCAGAGGACCTGGGTTCAATCCCCAGCACCCACATGGTGGCTAAGAACCGTCTGTAACTCCAATTCCAGGAGAACTCCAGTTCCAGGGGAATCCGACACCCTCTCTGACCACCGCGGCATTGCACGACACGGGTGCACAAACCTACATGCAGACAGTACACTCATACACATACAAAATAAAAAAAAAATTGCAAGTTTCTAGTACCTTAAAAATGAAACAGAATTAAAATGATGACACATAGCTGTATGTTGAATTTTAAATGCACCCCAGGAATAATTGTTTTGGAGGCTGAAGGGACTGGTTCTTTGAACTGATCTAATGGACTCTGTCTTGTCTGCACTTGAAGCACAAGGAGAAGTAATGCTTGAAGTTCTTTTAGAAAGTTTGTGAGAGCCCCGGGATGGAACAAAGGCCCCCAGACTCTCAGGTGAGGCTGCTTCCATTATGCTGTACTCTGCTGCAATGATCTGTCAGAGATATTCAGGCACAGGCACAATGACTGTCAGTCATCCTGAACATAACCCACTGAGTTATGCTAATTCCCATAAAAACCAAGATGACACAGAGCTCAGGAATCCCCACTAGGATTTCCTTCATATCAATTTACCCATTTATGGCAAATTCATCCTGCTCCTAGGAATCTTTCTGTTCTCTTTATGCTGTTCCTATTGTCACAAGCCCAGAATTCTCTAGGATTCAAGGAAGACCAAATGAGGAAAAATGGGTAAAACGAGACAGAGATGAAAGTGGTGCTTTGCAGGACACGAGCAAGCGGGCGTTCTGCAACAATCGTCTGCAACAAACGAAACGGGGCAGAGTGAGGTAGCATGGGACATTGGCGAAGGTTTGTCAGTCTCACTAAAGATGGGGACAGGCTTTGTTTCTAAACACGTCAGAGGAAAAGAAAATTTGCATGTAATATATCCTGGTTAACAAGGAGTTTTAGTAATCCAAAGTCATTTAGTAAAGGCAAGATTATCAGAGACTCAAATGAGGCTTTAAGTGTATTAAAATGTGCAAAATCCCACTGTTTCAGATCTACAGTACAGTTATTGCTGTTAGTTTTAGGTTCAGTTTGTTAAAGATGCCTAAATTCCTCAACAAAGACAAACACTCTTGGTTCCTTTAGGAAAAACTGTTTCTTTGATTAATGAAAGTAATACCAGGAAAAGAATTTCTGCACGATGAAGGAGCTTCAAATGCTGGCTGTAACACCTGAGTCAGTAGAGACTTTTGTTTAGTAATCAAAAACCAAATTTAGAAATGAAGGACGAGCAGCAATTTGAGTAGTCCCCTGGAAAAACAAAACAAAACAAAACAAAACAAAACAAAAACCCAGTGCAGTTAAAGATGTGCTTTCCTTGCTCAGGAGAGTAACAGGATAGAGGAAGCATTTCCTTCCAAGTCAGCCGTCATATTGTTCCAATGCTCCTTTTTTCTAATTTTCATTACATTTGTTGATTTAATTTGTATATGGTGTGTATGTGGGCATCAGAAGACACACTGAAGTAGTCAGTTCTCTCCTCACATAATGTGGGTTCTGGGTATCAAGTTCTCAGGCTTGGCAGCATATCTGTTTACCATGGAGCAATCCCTTAAAATAATGTACCAAAAATCTGTGGTAATAAGGTCCACACAACATGGCTAGATATTAAAAAGCTAATTCCAGAATAAATAAATACCTTTATCCTAATATATAGACTCCATTATCTGTTATTATCATTTAACATTCTTCTGTGACTTGATTAAAAAATCAAAGTGAAGTTTAAATATGAAATGAATTAAAGTTTGCAGTTGTTAGTGTGCCAATTCCAGGTCTTTCTTCTAGATGCATCCTTCAAGATATGTCTCTTATGACTATTTAACATATGGCTTTCATAGATATTGGACTCTTTGTCGACTTAGAGATAAAATATTTTTTATATTTCCATCCATTGATGTGCAAACGTTTCCCTTCCATGAATCTTCTCTCTTCTTCTCTGCCTAGTGACACTTCCTGGAGGCCTGTTGAGTTATCTGCTTTGGAAGCTTTTCTCCTGGAGGAGTCTTTCTTCAGTGTGTTTGTAGTATCTCCATGTGACTCTCTATGTAGATAACAGGACAAGAGATTTTAGCTACAATATGAAAGCAGATGCTAGGTTAGTGGTAGACATACAGGATATGTTTAACGAATGTGTTAAGAATGAATGAATCGTCGCCGGGTGTGGTAGCGCACGCTTTTAATCCTAGCACTTGGGAGGCAGAGGCAGGCAGGTCTTTGTGAGTTCAAGGCCAGCCTGGTCTATAGAGTGAATTCCAAGACAGCTGGAACTACAGGGAGACCCTGTCTCAAAAAGACCAAAGAGGGGAAAAAAAAAAAAGAATGACTGAATGGGTGCTGGAGAAATGGCTCAGTGGTGAAGAGCACTGAGTGCTCTTGCAGGGGACCAGGTTCAATTCCCAGCACCCACATGATGGCTAACTGTCAGTAACTGGGACTGCATGGTGCTCTTACATACATGCAGGCAATAAACTAATACAGAAAAAAAAATAAAATATTTTTTTTCAAAATAACTGAGAGTACTCTTGTTGAAGTCCAACTCATACAGAGAAACAGCTTGAGGACTAAGAAGATGCCCTGCAGCTGGGTGTGGCGGCGCACACCTTTAATCCTAGCACTTGGGAGGCAGAGGCAGGCGGATCTTTGTGAGTTCAAGGCCAGCCTGGTATACAGAGTGAGTTCCAGGACAGCCAGAGTTACAGGGAGACCCTGTCTCAAAAAGACCAAAAAAAAAAAAAACCCAAAACAAAAGAAGATGCCCTGCATTCTTGTGACTCTCTGCTGGCTTTGCAATGAGCACTGTCAATATAAGACAAAGGCGGCTTCACCAGTGCAGAGAAGTCATACCTGCAGGGACAGGAGTAGAGGAACAACAGTGTCCTCATGCCTTCATCTTGAACATGAATCAGTGCACACAGTAGCATTACCAACTTGAACATGAATCAGTGCACACAGTAGCATCACCAACTTTTTAGAAATATGGAAAATTGGGGGGGGGGTCTAGAGAGTTGGATCAGCAGTTAAGAGCATTGGGCATTACTTCTTTTGCAGAAGATTGGGGTTCAGTTCCCAATATCCACATGTTAGCTTACAGATATCTGTAAATCTAGTTCCAAGGGGATCTGACACCCTCTTCTCGCCTCTGTGGGCCCCAGAGATGTATATGGTGCACTTATACAAAACTGACACACATAAAATGACAATGAATTAAATCTCAAAAATTTAAAGAAAATTTCAAATTTATTAAAGCAAGCTCTTTTTTGACCATTGGGTTTTTTCTTTGCCCTAATGTATCTCTGACACTCGGAGTTGTTCCTCAGCTTCACTGGCTCCAGCAACTGTCTGAACTGAGTCCCACCTGTGGAGAAATACAACAACAGTATGATCCCCAAGAACAGGAAACATCAGACACATTATCCCCACATCTTCAATTACAGACACCTGACAGATTTGTATTGCTTTGATGAGTTCTAGAAAACCATGGTTAAATGCAGTGCAATGCCCTCTTTTTGTACCTTTTGATTCATGCTACAGAAGGGGGCCATGTTATGAAATAAATATTGATGCCATATATGAAAGAGTTTGAAAGCAGATAGGCATTGCTTTTGTTATTCAAAGATGTTAAAGTCCAAGGCTGTCTGATACTTAACTTTCCTTCTACTGTCTTCTGGATAATGCCTTTCTGTCATGACCTAGATGGCTTACTACTCCAGTCAGTTCCTTAAATATCATAACTGCATTGAAGATCAGAAAACTAGAACCACTTGCATGTCAATACTAGAAGTAAAATCTACTTATTATTCTTTTTTTAATTTTTTAAATTTCTGTATGTGTATGAATGTACTGTCTGCATGTAGGTTTATGCACCCGTGTCGTGCAATGCCCTGGAGGTCAGAAGAGGGTGTTGGATTCCCCTGGAACTGGAGTTCTCCTGGAATTGGAGTTTCAGACGGTTCTAAGCCACCATGTGGATGTGGGGATCGAACCTGGGTCCTTTGTAAGAGCAGTCGGTGCTCTTAACCACTAGGCCTTCCTCCAGCCCCTTATTATTCTTAATTAGGTTAACAAACATGTCAGCATACACAGGGAGACTCCAGAGTGCAGACAGAACCCTTGACACAGATGAGCACTGTTTTGTAAATGTAATGGACTTCTGTTATGATGGTTTAGAAGAAGAAGACCCAGGAATCTGAACTTCCATTTACAGCTAGCATGGGGCATTTAAGAGAAAAGGCTGATGACAAATCCTGTTATATTGGTTTATTCTGCAAACATGAAAGATAATATTGGCTATAATTATATGGACAAAATATTTAAATTATAAACAGAAATTATTGGGGTAGATTTATTTATGAAACAGTGGCCAGTTCTGAGCTATCTCTGTGTATATTACTATTACAAATATCAAGTGTGTCTGTGTGTGCACATACCATAGTGCACATGTGGAGGCATAAGGGCAGATTGATGGAACAGTTTTCTACATTCCTCTTTCTGTGGGTTCCAGGGATATATCTCAGCTCATCAGCTTGTGCAATAAGTGCTTTGCCTACTGAGCTATCTTGAAAATCTCTGTTGTTTTTATGACAAAAGTAAGGACATTTGTTTCAAAGAAATTTTCTAAAAATTGATAGACTTTCTTCCCTTAAAATTTCAAAAGTATTTCCAAGATACCAGTCACATACAGAGAATATATGTCTGCGGGATGTCCAGACCTGTATGACACATATACAGTGGAACCTCTACATATAAGGCTCATGGAACATAGCAGAACAAGGAACAGAGAGAATACTAATACATCCCTCAAGTCTTACCAGTGAAGCTCCCTCATTCAGCAGAGTTCCATGCACAAATAAGGCCATGACTGGCTATGTTTTAGAGAAAAGAGACTGCCTTGTATATGATCTGGATTGGACTCATGTTAAACCTCATCTACCCATGGCTCAGGGACTATTGCCATAGAGAAGGTAAAAAGGTTGTAAGAGCCAGGGTTGGTTCAAGAACATAAAGAAACAGAGCTTTCAGGCCATTGGAAACTTGCTCATATGAACTTGCAACAGTTGTTGTAGCATGAACAAGACCCATGCAGACTCAATCAGATAAAAACCTAGCATAGAACAAGGGAAATGGGCTGCAGGCAACAACCCTAGCCAAGGAACTATTGGCAACTGATTGCTGCTGGGTGAGGGAGAGTAGATCTTTAAGGGAGAGACCTAGATCTAGACTGCAGTGGATGAACTTGCACTGAGGGATATCTGGTTACAAATGCTTGACTGGATAGGACTTATAAAATAGGAGAAAATGCAAGAAATCCAGTATGTGTGGAAAATTGGGGAGATTGGATGGAGTGTCAAAATTTGATTTGTATTATATGACACGCACAAAACTCTTTAAAATATCTAGTAAAATAAAATAAAGGAAAAAAGATACTAATAATAATGACTTATAATGGATCAATAAAAATGTTCCATCAGTTATCTTCCAAGTCTTTAAAATTCTCTCTCCTTGTACTTTAAAGGGAAGTTTCTAGGAAGACTAACACATACTGGAGGAAGTTTTGCTTAATTTCCTCTGGTTCAAATATGAGGCCTCTCTGTAGTCCTTCCCTTTAACTCCAAGAAAGCATGTTTGTTTTTTTCTTCCTGCGGAGATAAGACTTAAAGTAATTGCTGTTCACAGCTTGAAAGAACAAGACCTTCACTACTTCTTAAGTCTTTCTTCCCCAGAGGTAGCCTCTTGGCTTAATAAATTGGGAATTTAACCCTAATGATATTTTAAAAATTTGGTTCAAGGGTAAAGGGTAAAAAGGGAAAATTCAAAAAAACTACATTGTTTCTTTTACTTAATAGATTGATCATTATAATCATATATTACACTCGTGAAATTATTCTCTTCCCCATAAACAAAGGCATGTAGAGGAGAAGATAGCTAATTTCTTATTCTTCAAATTAGTTGTAGAAGCTTCTAGTATTTCTATTAAGAAAGCTAAACTAAATGTACTTTTATAATGATAAACACTGAGGCATACTAACATAAAATGCATAGCAATGAACTTTCATTACACCTGGACTGCCCCCAGTGACCACAATTCAAAGAACTCTGCAGAAGTGATTCTCGGTGGCTCAGAAGGTTTGCTCATAGATGATTACGTACCTCCTGTGTGGTTTGCTTGGCTGCTCCTTTTGAGTAAAGTCACCTGTCTTTTAAGAAGCTCAATTATCTAGAGTTTCCTTGATGATGGGTCACATGTGGCATCCTGACTAGTGTTGACAGGCAACCACCCATGTGAGACCTCTGGACATCCCCAGGACTGCAACTGTTGGTCACTACCTAAAGGAGTTTAGGTTTGAACTGCCTAGATAATTTCTTTTTTTTTTTTTATCAATTTTTTTTATTTATTTCTGTATGTGTATGAATGTACTGTCTGCATGCAGGTCTGTGCACCCGTGTCGTGCAATGCCGCAGAGGCCAGAAGCAGGTCTCGGATTCCCCTGGAACTGGAGTTCTCCTGGAATTGGAGTTTCAGACGGTTCTCGGCCACCATGTGGGTGCTGGGGATCGAACCCGGGTCCTCTGTAAGAGAGGTTGGCGCTCCCAACCGCTAGGCCATCTCTCCAGCCCCTGCCTAGATAATTTCTTTCCCAGTTCCTGTTCAAGGATGCCGAGTCCACACCTGTCTCATGAGGCTGGTCTTAGTATAATTTCTTTAAATCATCAAAACCATTAGAAAGTTCAGTTGTTTGAGCTCACTTTTGCAAGAAAGACAAATTTGTCCAAAATACAGATTTTTTTTTCACTAGACACAGATAAGACACAGGGCTCAAATTTAATCTTGACTTTTAATTTTGCTTAAGTTCCAGGGAAGAAAAAAATCTCTTGGTGATATTTTTCTTTTGAAAGTGGACTTAAATTTCAGGAGGATATTAAATGTTCAAAGCAGTTGCAATATAGTAATAGGCAGAATAGGCAGAGATTATGTTTTGCTTTCTTGTATATTTCCTGGTTGAGGTAAAACAGGGTCAAGTGCAGGCATGCACTCCTATTAAAATGAGTTTTTTCTATAATTTTATTGTAAATCAATATAAGGTTATTTTCAGGCATCAGGAATTTTGTTTATCCACCTTCTTTCATTTAACATTCTCAACGTTATATAAACAATAAACCAAGTTAATCTCTTTGTAACCCAGGGTTGTGATGGAAATGGTCACATTACAAAATGGTGGCAAGTATTTGCCTATTTTGTTTTCCTGGCCACTCTCAACCTCTGGCTGTCACTTCTCTTATCCTTTCTCTTTTAATCTATCCTAACCCCTGTGAAATAGGGACTGAAATACCAGCCTCTGTATTCTGTGATTTAATAGCAGGCCCAGCACTAAACAAGTCAAGCTTACAGGAACGTTCAGACTCCAAGGGTTCCTTGCCTGTTGATAGAATGTCAGATCGTAGGCTGAGAGACCAGTGACTTTGTAAACCAAGCATATGGTCTAATGACCAACTGACCCAGATGATAAGCGTGAGGGCTAACAGTCATCACTGGTAAATTTCAGAGGTTAAAAGTATTGGCCGTTTTTGCAGAGGACCAGGATTCAATTCCCATCACCCACATGGCAGCTAACGACCATCCATAACTCCAGTTCCTGGGGATCCAATATTTTCTTCTGACCTCCTTGAGCATTGCATGATATGTATACATTTACATGCATTCAGGAAATACACCCATATACAAAGAATAAAAATATAACAAATATTAAAAATAAGGATTTAGGGTATTAAAATGCAAAACAGCTATGAAAAGAAAGGAAAGCTCAGGAAATGTTTTCTTTTTTGCTTTGTAGCATCACTCTCTTCTTGCCCGCCCTCTGCCTCATTATTCCTGACTGCTTCTTGCTTCTCTTGGTAAATTCCCTCCCTTCTAGCTGTCTGTTCTTCTGTCCACCTCTACCCCACACCACCGCATCCTTTCTGTATGTTCTTATACCATTACTGCCCAGATGCTTAAAATTTATTTCTGTCTGTAGTGTCATTTCTCTAATCCTGAGCCTTTACATCCTAGGAATTGAATCTAATCAGGTTAAAAAACAAAATTTAGTTTTTTCATGGTTTTTTTAATGTTATAACAAAACCTGAATCTCTCCTTATTTCTGAGCATCCCTTTAATTTTAAGCAGGATAAATATTTGTAAAAATAACATATTAAACAGCATAGTAGAAATAAAGAGTTCTATTTCATTTTTCTTCTTCTCATGTAACAGAAGCCATGGAGATTATAGCAGAAATGAACAATCTGAGCAACGTCTCCAGCAAGGAGGCAGTGCTCTCCTTGTCTTCTTGTAGTACTCTAAACACCTTTTGTCCAGTCCTCTGCATTTGGTTCTGTGCTTCCTGTTCATATGATGGCTTCATTTAGATCACATCCCCGTTCCTGCTAGGAGGAAGGTGGAAGGTGAATGTCAAGGCCAGGTGTGCAGAGAGCCATGGCTGTTAAAATGGATCTCTTAAAAAGCACCCTTGCCGGGCGTGGTGGTGCACGCCTTTAATACTAGCACTTGGGAGGCAGAGGCAGGTGGATCTTTGTGAGTTCAAAGCCAGCCTGGTCTACAGAGTGAGTTCCAGGACAGCTGACAGCTGGAGCTACAGGGAGACCCTGTCTCGAAAAGACCAAAAAAAAAAAAAAAAAAAAAAAAAAAAAAAAAAAGCACCCTTAAGTCATAGGCAGGAGATTCCTGTTTACAGATTTGGCCATTAGGATCACACCAGCTACAAGAGTCTTTGGATGTAAGTACTAATATATAGACACAAAAATAATCTGTTCCAACTTACAGTTCCATAGGGAAATTGAAGGAAAGATATGCATTACTAGAAAAGCAGCAGTTTCCCTCCATGCTGACATATAAGAGTCATTCTGAACTTTTCCATTTCCTTTAAACCACGGAGACTATTTCTCTGTACTTTAACCAGACAACAAGTTTTATCAGTTCCCATCAAATGTGCCTTTCTCTGCCTTCTGTTACTTTGTGTAGCAGCAATGGGTTGATGAGTCCCCCCCCCCATAAACCCTGTCCACATTCTCATTCCCAGAATCTGTGCATTGTACTTTATTTAGAAAGAGCTTTTGCTGATGTAATTGTTAAGGATGCTGAGAGGCAGAGATTATCCTGGATTATCCCATTGGGCCCTAAATCTAACGATCCAGGTGTTCCTATGAGTCACAGAGGGAAACATAAGAGAAAACTATGAACAGATGAAGACAGAAGTCAGACTGATGGGGCCACTGCCAAGGAGCTGTAGAATCCACTAGAGTCTTTTTTAAAGGTGGCAAGGAACTGACTCCCCAAGACTCATTTTTTCCCTGGTGACACCCTGAGTTCAGAAACTGGATCTCCAGAACCAAGAGAATCAATTTTTATAGCTTTGTGTCAGCAATGGTGTAGTTATTTGTTTTAACAACCACAGGACATTGATACAATCATCTTCACCCACATCAGTATAATTACCTTCGTCTTCAACTTCATTGTCTTTTACTTTTTTTGGAGAGTGTATAGGATAACTGCAAACGTTTTAATAATCTGCCTTCTTCCTTCTGTTCTTCCCTTGTTCTTTCTATGTAGTTACCAGGTTAATTTTCTGTAGCAAAAATCTTCTTCATGATTGGGTTATTTCCAGTGGCTCCCTATGGCCCATGGGCTGAAGTTTTATTTTTCCATCAATCATATCAGTTCTGTTATAATGCCTCTCTGTCTACACAAATTCAGACAGGTATGTTCTGACCTTGAAGCAGGCACGGCTTTCTGCAGCAACTGCCATTTTCTCTTTCTCTTCCACCCTACTAAGCTTCAGTCCCTCTGCTGTGTACAATCTTCTCTGCCTGGTTCTCCATTTTTCCCTCTTCAGCAGCTTTATGTACGACACATTCTTCTCCTGTGATCCATAATATGATGCCATAATTTTGAACCCACTTGGTACCACTTAATGTGAATTGCGGAAGCTTTGCAATCTTCATGATTTCTAAGTCTATGAAGTGACAGTTATGTAATAAGCACTTTATAAATTTTTGACAATTAATAAAAGAAATGACATATCCTCATCATTAGAGTTGGATACTATGGAAAGTGTGAGTCTACAGAGGAGAAAGGGAACGCCATAATTTTCACTATAAATAATCAGATACTTTGGGGGTTTGGATAAAGATTTACCTGATGCCTGACTCTAGAAATTTAAAAGCAGACAAAAGTTAAATCAGTGACTCCAGAATCAAGTTACAGAAACATGATCATGGAAGAAAAAAACTGAGTTACCACCAGCATTTTAATTAGCATCTGACACATTCTTTTTCTAAGGAATAAAGATTATGATTTATGGCATTTGTTCTTACTACCACTATTTGCTTCCTATTGGTCTGTTATGTCTTTGCTGATAGCATCCTGCTTTTGTTTAGAAGGATTCTCCCCCCTTGGACTGGAGAGATGGCCTAGCGGTTAAGAGCACCATCTGTTCTTGCAGAGGACCCGGGTTCGATCTCCAGCACCCACATGGCGGCTGAGAACCGTCTGTAACTCCAGTTCCAGGGGAATCTGATGCCCTCTTCTGACCTCCGTAGCATTGCATGACACGAGTGCACCAACATACATGCAGACAGTACATTCATACACATATAAGAATAAATAAAATTTTAAAAAGAGGATTCTTCCCTCATCTTATATAATTGTAATTACATTAAAAATTAAGTTTCTCTGACTTAGCTAATTGAGATAAAGCAGGCATATTAGGCTTCTTCAAGGAGACAGAGCCCAAAGTATATAGATAAAAGATAATAAATGTAAATAATAAATGACTGATAATACATCATAGATAGAGATACATAAGTGATAATGTGTGATAGATGACAGAAAAATAAATGATAAACATAGGTAGAAAGATAGGGAGATAACTGACAGTGAGATGATTGATACATAATAGATGGCAGATAAATAGATGATAGATGGTAGTAGATAGATAGTAGACAAAGTGAGAAAGATAGATGATTGGTAAGTATGTACATAGATAGGCAATAGATGATAGACAGATAGAGATGATAGACAAATAGAAGATAGATGAGAGATAGATAGATAGATAGATAGATAGATAGATAGATAGACAGACAGATAGATAAGAAATTTACTAGGAGAATTGGCTCATTTGATTATAGAGCCTTAGAAACCCTCAGTGTGTTTCTGGCTATCAGAGAGGCTACTCCAATTCAGAAGGCCTCTGCACCAAGGAAACCAGTCACCAGTCACAGAGGTTCTCAGTTCAAGAAAACCAGTCACCAAGTTTCTCAGTTCAGCGAAGGCAGTTACAGAAGTTCTCAGTTCAGGGAACCCAACCACACAGGTTCTCAGTTCAGGGAAGCCAGTCATAGAGGTTCTCAGTTCAGGGAAGACAGTCATAGAGGGTCTTAGTTCAGGGAAGACAATGTCAGAGATTCCCAGCAGAGGACTGAGGAAGGAGGTCCTGAATTCAAAGAATTCAGAGTTCTGAAGGGTCAGGAGAAGCAGTTCTCCTATTTGGAGATCAATCAGACAACGTTTTCTTTCTTTCTTTTTTTTTTTTTTTCTTTTTCTTTTCTGATTTTCTTTGGAACTGTCATTCAGCTGATGGTCCCCAAACTCACTCAGTATGGGAGATCTTCATGTTGATTTCTGATTTCTGGAAATACCCTCCTGGACACAACCAGCTTTGTGCAGTCCTGTGCGTATCCTTGAATACAATGGTGCTGACAACTTAGATTAGCCATCTGTGGTCAATGACTCAATCTAGGCAAAAAAGATGCTCATTGCTGAAGCTCTGCATCTTGAACAAATTGATGGTGAAAATGATCTAAGTATGTCATTCTCCTGGGCATCTTTGATGAGAAGGCTGAGTGGTTCCTGACACTTAATCCATCAGGGTTGACCTTGCCCCTACCCTTTTTTCACAACTGGTTTTATTTTTCCACTGATGCTCAGAACTAGCTCTTCTAAGACTTCCTGCTTATATAATTTATGACAGAAGAATCCTTACTGCTCTAACTGATAGACTTGTTTGTTTAAAATTGTAACCGATTATTAATTGGAAATGGATTTAAGGCAGAAAAAGAAGCAGTAGTTAGGTGGAAACTGAAGCTACTATATACATTGTGATTACTATTTTTTATTTATTATTATTTTTTTAAATTTTTAGTTATTTATTTTCTTTTTTAAATTTTTTTTCAAATTTTTTTATTAATTTTTATTTATTTCTGTATGTGTATGAATGTACTGTCTGCATGCAAGTCTGCGCACCAGTGTCGTGCAACGCCGCGGAGGTCAGAAGAGGGTCTCGGATTCCCCTGGAACTGGAGTTCTGCTGGAATTGGAGTTTCAGACGGTTCTCAGCCTCCATGTGGGTGCTGGGTATTTATTTTCTATGTGTATGAATGTACTGTCTGCATGTAGGTTTGTGCGCCCGTGTCCTGCAATGCCACGGAAGTCAGAAGAGTTTGTCGGATACCCCTGGAACTGGAGTTCTCCTGGAATTGGAGTTACAGATGGTTCTCAGCCGCCATGTGGGTGCTGGGGATCGAACCCGGGTCCTCTGCAAGAGCAGTTGGCGCTCTTAACCACTAGGCTATCTCTCCAGCCCATGATTACTATTTTTTAATTAATAAAGGAAAACAGTTGCAGTATTCTGGAAGAAACTGAAAGTGAGAGCAATTAAAAGATAATTTCAGAAGTCTTTGTGAAAAGTTAAATGTCACAGATTCAAGATTATTCAAATTTACACAGAGAACTACTTAGAAGAGATCAACTAGATAAAAACTGTGATGTTTGTCATGTCTAATTCCCGTAATTAAGTGCTGCTCTCGTTCCACTTGAAAAGGCCTCTGTGGGATTATATTAATGGCATAATGGAGAGTCAAAGAAAAAAATCAAAACTATTATGAAAAAGAGGGATGTTGAAAAATTCATGAGCTATAACCTTCAGGAAAGCAGAGTGTCTGTGGCGCTAGATGATTAGGATTACGGGAATGGCCTATGGTGCTCTGTCCAGGACAGGACAGATCTTCTGTTCTTAAAGTCTACATAATAGTCTAGAAATGTCTCAACATGAAAACTACAGTCCAGTGTCTTAATTGTAACCTCCCCCATTATAAACTCACTATTTAATTTTTTCTTATGAGGAAAGATTATTTCTCATAAGAAAAAAAAGTTTTGCTTATTTCTTCTTCAAATAATGATTGCTTTTTATTATTAGCGGATTCTTCTTTTGAGACAAGGGCTTAAATAATCCTGGATGGCCTGAAACTCACTGTGTCAAGGATGACCTCGAACTTCTGATCCTCTTTCTTCCACCTCCCAAGTGCTGGAATTACTAGCCTGTATTGCCACACCCAGCACCCAGTTTATGTCTGCAGAGAAATCTAAAGATGGCTTCCTGTATACTAGGCAAGTTCTCCAGCATCTGAGCTGCAGCCTCAGCATTCGAGGGGACTACTTTTAAAGGGACAAATTAGATAGCAATGGTTCAAAGTCTATTCTTTATGGGGTTTGGAAATAGAAATATTCTTCATGGGCCTCAGAGATACATGTCACAGAATAGTTCTGGGACAGACAGCTTCCCTGTATGCATTTGACCACTTCTAAACATTCTAACTATAGTCACCAGGGATTTGTGTCACTGCCACCCAGAAATGTGAGGGAGGGAGACCTGAGAGAGTTCAAAGCAATACAGCTCATAAGAATGGGGTTGTCTTGGGATGTCAAAAATTGTGTGACCTCAATAAAGATATTTAAATGTTTATGTCTCAGTTTCTTCACTCTCTGATGGAGGTTATGTTATCCATTTAACTCATGGAATTGCTATGAAGAAGTAAGTAAAGCAGAATGAAAAATAATTAACTAGAACAAGAGTCTATGTAAATGCAAGTATTTGGTTAATTTAATCACAGCTAACGTATAACAACTTAAGGGGAGTGTGCCTCACAAAGAAACTAAGTATATAAGTTTGTTAAATAAATCATAAATTGAGAAAAATACTAATGCCAAATATATCCTGAATCTCCACATGTTGGGTCATGTCTATGATTATAACACTAAAGAAGCTGAGGCAGGAGAATTGCCCAAGAGTTTGAGGCCAACCTGAGCACCACAGTGAGTTTCAGACTTCAGGCCAGTCTAGGTTACAGAAGGAGCCCTGACTCAAAAAAAAAGTAACCCAAAATAACCAAAAAACAAGGAAGCCAGGGTATGGCAGTGCACGCCTCTGATGTTATCAGTTAGGAGGTAGAGGCAGGAGGATTAGGAGTTCAAGGTCATCCTCACCTATAGAATAAGCTCCAGAAAAACTAAACCAAATATATACATATGTAATGTATACTTGAATATATAATTTGAATGTATAACCAAAAGTAATAAAGTACATGAAACTCAAAAAGTTATTAAATGAGTTGGGTTTGATGGGTAAAGCCAACTGCCACTAAGCTATGGTAACCCTCAGCTCCATCTCTGAGACCCATAAGGTAGGAGAGAAATGACTACTGGAAAGTTGTCCTCGGACCTTCACACCTGGACTGGGCTGTGTGTACACCCCCACACACGCACACATACATATTCAGATAAATAGATGCAATATAAAAGTTATTTGGTATAAATATTCACATAGAAATGTAAAGCTTATCAATCTTTTCCACACTGGATAGTTAGGTTTTTCAAAAGTAAAGAACCTGTGTATATATATATATATATATTTCAAACTTTCATATGAGCTTTCCTTGTGTTTGTGGCCTATTTCCCCACAGGTTTTTGCTCCTAACAAAGGCTGATGGTTTCAATTAGTCTCAGTGAACTTGCTTTCATGAAAAGCCTGGAGTCCTTCACTCCTCACTATAACAATCTCTATTTTTATTCTTTTGCATATTATAATGTAGAGGGCACAGGCCAATTCTTTTGTAAGTTTACACTTATTAAGGCATACCTGTTTATTAGTAATCCTCCTTTTGTAAACTATGTTTCTTGACATAGAATGCTTACAAAATTTGCCTAATAATTACATTTTAATTGAGCCATACGTAGCATAAAAGATAAGTGCACCAGTATTATCTGCTGGAATAATAATTCAAGGTACATCCTTTAATTGTATTGGTTTTATTGATATTGCTACAGTTTGTGATTTCCCCTCAGCTATTTTTATTTCATGGAGATCATCCTTCCCGGGAGCATGACAATAGCTCTAAGCATTTATAATAAATTGTTATGATCATTAAACACATGTAGTTAAAGACTTCTTTGCATTCATTTCTTTGTTCTTAGTTTTAATATTTCATTATCTTTATTAATTTTATATATCAAATGTAATTTTTAATCTCCCAAATTAACAAGCTACATATGCTCTGCCTGTCTTTGTGCTTAGTTGCTGGCTCACATGGGGCCTTCCCTTCCTGGTACAGCCTTCCTGGCAGCATTTTGACTCTTGTGCTGCCTGTGTGGCTGACGGTCTCCCGGGCCTGTCATCTGCTGTGGTCCTTGGTGATTTCCCCTTCTTCTGCTCTCACAAACAGTGCACCAATTACGTCTCCTCTGCGGCCCTTCTGCATCTCCCCAGTTGCTCCCACTGACATCCACAGCATTGTGACTGTCACGAGATGTTCCTGCTCATCCTTGACCCTGGTTGTTATTCATTCCTTCATTATTCCTGGTGTCCACATGCAGCACCTGGGCCTGATTCATCATCAGATGGCAGTGGGAACTGAGGCTGTAAAGATGTGCAGCACAGCAGGTCTTCTTTCAGGAATCTAGACTTCTGTGTTTTAGAAGGAGACTTTGGAATCTGAAGGCCCCACGCCTTGGTTTCTATTTTATAGAATTCCAAACTTCAAGTGGAATTTGCTTTGCAACATATCATGAGATCCATTTTACTTCCTCAAATTACCAGATGAAGGCTTGCATCTCAGGAAATGTCAGCATCTCAGGAAACATCAGTTCGAAGCTACTGACTATTCTATAGCCATCTGTGAGGGAGTCTAAGTGATGACATTTCTATTGTACACTCTCAGTTCTTCACAAATTTTGAAAATGGTAATCAAATTCATGCAGTCAATAAACCAGCATGGTTCATACTAGATTCATGTTAGTAATTTGAAAAACTTTTTGCTCAGCTTTACCTGACTCCAGACTGCATAAACAGAACAATGTTCTGAGTTTTTCAGAGTGTTCACAATTACTTGTTCTGAACATCCCACGTGACAGCATTGCCAAGACAATTACAGAAGAATCTAGATCCTAAGAAGTATAAAGCTGTGTAGGCTCAACCCAAATACACAAATAGACACATAGACTAAACATTTCCACAAACAATAACAAAAACGTGCCTACCTCAAATTCCTGGAGGAGTTCCCCTTCTTCTGAATCAATTTAGCCTTATCAAAAAATGTCCTTCTTTGATGGGATGAAGCTGTGATTGGCTGGGAAGGGGTAATTTATACTGTAAAATTTTAATTATGTCAAGGAGAAGTCAAATTGTAAAATTCTGGCAGAAAAAGCCGCTATCATGGGCCATATAATCTAACAAAGAGGCAAAAAAAAAATCAATTATAACAGTTATACATATGCAGTGACCTAGACAGAGACACAGAGAGTCCTGATATACTGGGCTACATGGTACTGAGTTTTATCTGATACAGTTCTGATAGATTCTGAGTAACCATAATATATCCAAGCCCAGACAGGCATGACAGAAAATACTTGGAAAACCTCATCTTTGAAAGGAACAAGGAATTGCTCCCTGAGAAAAAACAGCACTTGAAGGAATTTCAAGTGCTGTCTTAAAATATTTGGATGATTGTAATCTTTAAGAGTACGGACTTTCTTTTTTTTTCCAAATGGCGAAAAAGAAAGAAAGAAATCACTTGAAATTTTTACTTAGGCAGAATTCAGTTTGCTATTAAGAAGATTCAACTGTTAGAGTCATCAAGAGAGTCTCCAGAAGGCGGATCCTGTTACCACAGGCACATTCCTGGGGGCATTGACAGGCTAGGTCCTAATGTTCAGAAACAGAGGCAAACATTGACATATGAAGCTGTGTTAAGGAGATTATTATCTATCCATCTTAAAAAAATCCAAAGAATTTGGGCAAATTGGTAAATAAATGCTAAAAGCTTTAGTAGTGACAGTTTGTCTTTTAACTTAGAGAATTTTCCTTATTCCTTTTGTATTCATTTTGAAATCTTTGTATGTTAGATGTTTCATATTTTGGGCACCTATATTACTAGCCAAAGATGCTAATTTTGCTGCATGCATGCTTTCAAGTTTTTGGTGAATTCTAAGAGTATTGACTAATGGATCGAATAACAAAAGAGTTAGTCAGGTGGATGAGAAGTAAAACTGTCCTCTCTCTCTGGAGCTGTTGACTTGGATTCTGGTCAATTCTGGCTGTTTCCTTTCATGGGCTGACAGTTTGTGCAGGAGTAACCTTTCGATCCTACTAATGAAGCACAAGCAATTATATATATAGGTATTTAAGCAGCACTAATAGTTATGGTAGGTTACTTTGGCATAGACACATATGTTTAGATGATATGTTAATCCATGAATTACATTTCTACCCCCTGATAAATATGACAGGGTCTTACTGTGGCTTATAACATCTCCTAACCTGTAGAGGATGTAGGCTTGTGGCATCATCTAAGCCTAGGGAACAATCTGCGGAAGAGGGGGCGTGGTAGAATGTAAAGGTTGCGATTGGAGTGAACGGTGAAACTACAGCGATGTAGTCTGGACACTCATTTGATCAACTTGATTGAACAAACAACCTGTCACCCCCCACTGAATGGTGGGACTGTGGGGGTTTGGGCACAACAGTCTGTAGATTGGTTTTGCACGAAGGATGCTTATACTCATGGATTATCACTTATAGCTAAAAAATGAAAAAAAAAACCTGAAAGATGCAGGACAGTTATGGCAGAATACATGATCTGGGATGGGGTGGGGGTGGCGGGGAAGGGAAAGGGAAATATGCCTGATCTGAATTGGAAAATGATGTACAAAATGCACAAACCATCAATAAAAATTAAATTAAAAAAAAATAAAATGAAAAAAAAAAAAAAGAGTTAGTCACTGAAGTCAGGACAAGTGTTTTTGTCCTCACAATCAGGCTGTCTTTTACAAGCTTATAATACTGTTGCATAAAAAGTCCCAATTTGGGGGCTGGAGAGATGGCTCAGTGGTTAAGAGCACTGACTGCTCTTGCAGAGGACCTGAGTTCAATTCCCAGCCCCCACACGGCGGCTAAGAACCATCTTTAACTCCAGTTCCGGGGTAATCTGATACACCCTCCTCTGACTTTCGCACCTTTGCACGACATGGGTGCACCAACCTACATGCACACAGTATACTCATACACATAAAAAATAATAAAAAATAAAACAAAATAAAAATTTTAAAGTCCCAATTTCATAATGAAACTAAGGGCCATGGTAAGTAAAGTGGCCCATGGTTTATTTTTAAGAATTATCAGTTGTGGGGCTGGAGAGATGGCCTAGCAGTTAAGAGTGCCGACTGCTCTTGCAGAGGACCCGGGTTCGATCCCCAGCACCCACATGGTGGCTGAGAACCATCTTTAACTCCAGTTCCAGGCGAATCTGATGCTCTCTTCTGACCTCCGTGGCATTGCACGACATGGGTGCACAGACCTACATGCAGACAGTACATTCATACACATACAAAAAAAAAAAAGAATTATCATTTGTGGGGCTGGAGAGATGCCCTAGTGGTTAAGAGTGCTGACTGATCTTACAGAGGACCCTGGTTCGATCCCCAGCACCCACATGGCGGTTGAGAACCGTCTTTAACTCCAATTCCAGGAGAACTCCAGTTCCAGGGGACTCCGAGACCCTCTTCTGACCTCCATGGCATTGCACGACATGGGTGCACAGACCTGCATGCAGACAGTACATTCATACACATAAAAATTAATTAATTAATTAATTAATAAATTAAAAAAGAAAATCTTTAAAAAAAAAAGAATTATCAGTTGTTAAAGACCAGACTTTCGAGAAGCAGATGCTGTCTGTTGATGTCAAGTCCAGCATGAATTTCCTTATTGGTGTGGACAGCACGTATCTTTGATGGGGTTGGGCAAAAAAGAAGCTTGACAGTAAAGTAGGAAAACATGTCCTGATCTACGTGTTCTAAGATCTGTGGCAGATTCAGCCTTCCATAATTGTCCAGAAATAGATGGCAAGGTTGGGATTTGGTGCTTCTGAGTAGTGCTGGCATCCTACACTGGCTTCTGTGAGGGTCACTGGTAGTCAAGTTCTGGAAAAGCATTTACAGGTTCTTAAAGTTTTACTCAAGAATGAAATAAAGGTGCACATGGGATGAAAAACAGTAATGAAACTCCATAAGCAAAGCGATAATGTAGTTCAGGAGCAAACACACTGATGATTGACAGTGGGCCACACGAATGAGGGAACCCACTACGGGCCCTGGTTACTGTTTGGGGCATACTTTTATGCAGGTTGCAGAGGGAAGAGTACAGCTGGCTTCTGTTTTGACAGAAAGGCTGGGATGACATGAGTCCTTGCTTGCTGTACATGGCCATTCTTGTGATGCATCTCATTTTAATCAGGTACATAACAAATCATTGATAAGCATTAGATAACAAAAACATTTTCCACCTAAATGTTTACTTAAAAGACAGAGTTTACCTTATTGGACATATGCCCAATAGCAATCTAGGCAAGATTGATCTCCCACATATGATAAGAAATATGCTTGAATAGATCCTATCTGTGTGTTAGATGGCTTTCAAGGTTGGAGAAACTCACTCCATTGTTTAAAGTGGGATATGTGTTTAGTGTGATGCAGGTAGAAGTTGCTAACAGATTGTTATTTATACTGTATGGAATAGAATGTGTGTGTGCATAGCACACTCAGGTGAGAGTCCTAGGTTATACAGTGCAGTAGTTGAGGTGTGTATATAACATGTCTTGTGTGGGCTATGACTCGGCCAAGGCAGTACTTTGCAGCCAAGTCAAACCTTGAAATAATTGCTTTAGACCTGTATTTACCAAAGGATGAGGCAATCAACTAGATGGTTCTTCTTTGAAGTTTGAGCAAAAGATCTAGATGAAACCTCACTCTGACAGCCATCCGTGTCCTTTAAGAACCAACTGGGATCTCACAAAGCTAATGTTGCAATAATGGGCAGTTACATAGTGGTTCATAAAGACCATGTACACTTCTATATGTTGTCAGTGGCTTAACTCTTTCAGTGCTATCAACAGTGCAACTCACATACCAAATGCTCTGTTTCTCAAATAAAGAAAAATAGACATAGAGTTTAAGTTACCTGTCCAAGACCACTCAGATCTTTGTCTCTCCAGTTTGTACTGTTAACTACCATACTTCATTTGACACATATAGTAAGTTTTAAATTCTGGCTTCATTGGTAACTCTTCTGGTAGAGTTTAGGAGGAAGATACTCAACAAAGACTTGGAGGATTTGCCTTGACAGGGGCACGGAATTAGCAATTGATCTGGGCTCTCCCAGTTGTTATTAAATTAGTCTATGTGTGCTTCTTTGCTTTTGTTTGTTTGTTTTGTGGGAAGACACTTTAGCTTCTTATTAATTTTAGGGCCTCAGAAGTTAAGCACCCCTGATTCAGGAAAATGAGAAGAACATGTATATATGATACCTAAAAACTGTGTATGTTTAGAAAATTGAAAGAAACACTTGTTAAGGGTGGAGCACCATATTTAGGGTGAGTTTGTGCTAGTTTATTGCCTGTGCTCTATGTATTGGGCACTGTTCTAAACAGGCAAGGTGCCAAGGATCTTCTAGCTCAGAAGTAATCTCAGAGACAATGGATATGAAGCAGGTGTTTGTGTTAGAGCTGAGCTTAGGAGGCATGCAGGAGAGTGGACTGGTGGGACAGTCAAGGGAAGAAGTTCTAACCTACTGTGTTGCCAACCAGGCTGCAATTATGAGCAAGGGGAACTTAAATCTGAGGATGCTGGACTATTAGAGACATTCTCAGAATTGTCTTGGGTAGTTGGATGCAAGTAACCGATACTCACAGAAATGCCCCTCACTGCAAAGGAGAATTGGAAGATAGGGGATATTGGGAGAAAGCCAGATTGGCTCTTACTTGCTATAGTTCACAGGATATAACAGGTAGACAAGCTTAAGGAAAAAGTAACCAGTTTAGAGACAAGGGGAAAAGAAACTCTTTGCTCTATTTCAAGATTAGAAATGCTGACTTTCTGCATCCGCATCCTAAGCTGTAAAGTAATAATATCCAACAAAGGAAGCTCATTAAAATGTTTCCCTCACCCAGTGGAACTTCTTCCTCAGGGGAAAAATGAATTAAGGCTGCTGCCTTCTTTGTTATTTTGTTGTCACTAGATTATGATAGAGAAAGCAAATAGATAAAGCAGACTTAAGAACTATGTGTAAGAATTAATAATAGATAGGGCTAGAGAGGTGGCCCAGTGGTTAAGAACATTGTCTGCTCTTGCAGAGGTTCAATCAAGTTCAAATCTCAAAAAATTACATGGAGCCTAAAAACTGTCCATGGAGAACTCTAGTTCCAGGGGACACAATGCCCTCTTCTGTCATCTGTGGGCACCACAAGGTTCAAATACAGTTATAAGTATGCAGGCAATATGCTCATGCACATAAAATACATATAAATAATTAAGAAAAGAATGGGAAACGTGACATTTCAGAGTAAGAAGAGCCTCTTAGAAAGATAAGACGTGAACACAACAAAGGTCTACAAAGTGGGAACTTTGTAGACTTTACAAAGTGAGTGTGATGGTTGCCTTGAAAATCCACTAATTTTAAAACAACACTTAGGCTTCCAGACCCTCTCCAAGATGTGACTACACTGGCTGAATTGTATAGAAGATTCTCAGGGGATGAAACAGAGGCAGGGGTGAACAGTGCACCAAGCAAGTTCAGTTTGCAATCATGGATTTCTGTTCTCTGATAAGATAGAGTGGCTTACAATACCTTTGGTGTTCCCCGACCCCAGTTATTCTTATTTAGCTTTCTTTCCATTAATAAATATTAGTACAGATTTTATTATTATTATTTATTTTTGTATGTGTATGAATGTACTGTCTGCATGTACATTTGTGCACCTGTGTCGTGCAATGCCACGGAGGTCAGTAGACGGTGTTGGATTCCCCTGGAACTCGAGTTACAGATGGTTCTCTGTCGCCGCCGAGATTTGTGGCGGGGCCCACTTAATCCTGGGACGACCCATGTGGAAAATACGCGCAGGAAAGCACACCACGTGTATGCAGGTTGAGGTTCAAATGCAGAGAGAGATTGTATTCCAACATGTCTGCTTAAATATCCTTCATGACTCAATTCTCAGGGCCGAATGCTAAATCTTTTCGTCACTACACCCCACCCCATGGGAGTGGCCAGGGAGGTACCATTGGTTTAGAATCCAACCCATCTTAACTAAGCTTTCCCACAGTTTTCAGCCACCATATGGGTGCTGGGGATCGAGCAGTCGATCCTGCAAGAGCAGTTGGTGCTCTTAACCGCTAGGCCATCTCTCCAGCCCCACTAGTATAGATATTTAAATACACAATATACCTATATCTTCCCTGATCCAAAGATGGTTGTATTTATAGGAATGTGGGTGAGGTTTAAATCATAGCACAGTAAGGTTCCACACAAGGCCTTGGGGGCTACCAGTAACTAAGAGGCTGCAGATTTTTAAGCTGGATGCAGCAAGCAGAACTTTGGGTACTCTCCCTTAAGGAGAAAGGTTCTTGTTTGTTCCCCATAGAGAAGAGTAAATAAGAGTTAATCAAAAAAGCTTTGTTTGACCATTGCACCAGAATGGTTATGTTAGTTTGAGTTCTATGAGAAATAGACATCAAGATGTGAACAAATATGCTAGAGATTCATCTCAGAGAAATGACTGTAAATGATAAAACACAAGAAACAAGGGAAGACAGACATGGTTACAGACTGCCATACTGCTCTGCCCTGCAGAATGAGAGGAGGCAAGAGTCAGGACAAGGCAGAAAGATGCTTAGAACACAGTGAGGTTCTTAAACAGACAGCCAGGTCACTGGGGAGTGCTCAAAGCCCCTGGAAGGGAAATTTCTGAGCCTGTGTGCAATGCACTTCACCTCTTGGGTAGTAGCAGATCTAGATATGCAGCATGTAGGATCAACGTCATTTTAGTCTCTGCTGCAGAATATCTAACCTGGGAACTTTCATACCTGCCAGCTTGGCTTCTGCTTAGTGAGTTTGCATATGCTGGACTTCACTGTTAGCAGGCTGCCTGTCAGGAATGGCAACTCCATGCAGCTGGTTATCTGAACTGCCTCTCAGTAGAATGTGAGCAGTATTGATACACAACTTCCAGGTATGGCTAATAACAACTTACTCTTCAAAGCAATTGATGTGCAGCAATTTCCTCCAAGACATATTCCATCTTAGCAGAGATCTCATTATGACTCAGGATGTTGGGCTGTGAAACATTCCATCCGCCAGGGAAGCTCATTAAAACTTAGGAGGTACCAATTCAGTAGCTTCAGGAAGTTCCTGAACCTGACCAGATTGTCCATGCCTCTACTTCCCCAACTTATATGGACACTAAGGCCTGTATAGCGGCTCTTCAGACCAGCTAAGCTGCCTAGAAAACTCAGACAGGCTACACCTCTTGGAGGAGGAAGAGGCCAGCCAAGCTGCCAGGAAGAGGTACAGGCTAATTGCTGAGCTGCCTGAAAGTCCTGCAGTGCCCGTCCAGGTTTCCAGGGTTCAGGAGTCATCACCTATGCGGGAGTGGGCTTATGGCCATGCAGCTGTCTTTGAGTCATTTGGGTTCCTGCAAATAACATCTTCACCCATACTAGTATAAGTCACCCCAATAAAGCTCATTTGTTCACCAACTTGGACTGTGGTGGTCTCCTTACTTTGGTCTGTTATTGGTTCCCTATCTGGGGAGAGTAGATGTGTGATCATGTCTCCCTAGGAATGTTGTCACACAACAGCTACTCATTCTGTGTTCTCTCTGTTTGGAATGCACACCTTATACAGGGTCACCTTGAGAACGCAGAGTGGAAGATGATAGAGTCTCTGCCATCATTGAAACCAGAGTGACTGTGGGTGGCAGGACAACCTGCCCAGCAGAGCTGATCTGTAGTGTAAAGAAAGCCCCTACGCTTACACTCAGATCATTATGTGCATTTGACCTATGTCTATACTGCTGTGTTACATACTCTATAGGTTACTTTTCTATCGTTTTGAAAAAAAAAACCCACGATCACAAATAACATATAGAAGAAAGTTAATTTTGTTTCATAGATCTGGAATGGTATGAGACCGTTTATGGGAGGTGTGACAGCAAGGGGCAGACATGGCGATGAGGCCAAAGGCTTAGAGAAAACATCTTCAACTCCCCAAACAAAGCACGGATTGAAATGCAAGTGGAGTGAGGTTATGATCTATCAAAACCCACTCCTCATGACCTAATTCTCCAACAAGGTGTCACGCCATAAAGATTCCATGTTCTCCTCAAACAGCACCACACATGGAGACAAACTGTTCAACACTGGAGTGTCTGGGGGAGATTTCTCATTCAACCACCATATCCACCATAATTTAGGTATTCTCCACTCTCAAAGAATCTGAATATATATCTGATATCATCACTGTACACATGGAATGCTGTCTTCATTCTTCACCATGCTGACTGCTTACCTCATAAAAGTGCACGGGGACATTTGGTAGCTTGTCCTTCATTCATTGTTTTGGAGATGTGGCATGTTAGACCACTTGAATAGGGGCAGATGCCTTTTAGAGCATGCAGAAGCAGGTTAGGACTTGCAGGAGGAATGTGAGTTTATCCTCTGTGTCTCACTTAACAGGCCACCAGCCTCATGATGGTCACTTAGAGGGCTTTGGGAAGAGCATTGTAAGAGCAAAAGCTGCCATGCTCGCTCTGCTATTTGTACTTTGTCATTTGCCAAGATGAAAACTGCCTTACAAAACAATTGAATCCAATTGAACAACTCAAAATAAAACACAAAGTCCTGATCATCTTCACAGAGACTCAGTGACAAATCAATGCAGTGGTTAATAATAGATTCATATTGAACTATCATGAATGGCATTGTGTTTGTTGAGAAAATATCTATTGAGATCCTTCCCTATACCACACTGTTCCATATGTATCCTGGCAAAATAAACTAGGTGATTTGGTTCTACTGAGAAATGGAATCTGAGTAGTTGTCTTAATTGTGGTGATTGTTTTTCCTTTTTTTAATTAATTTTATTTATTTCCGTATGTGTATGAATGTACTGTCTGCATGCAAGTCTGTGCACCCGTTTCATGCAATGCCGCGGAGGTCAGAAAAGGGTGTCGGATTCCCCTGGAACTGGAGTTCTCCTGGAATTGGAGTTTCAGACGGTTCTCGGTTGCCATGTGGATGCTGGGGATCGAACCCGGGTCCTCTGTAAGAGCGGTAGGCGCTCTTAACCACTAGGCCATCTCTCCAGCCCCTAATTATTTTTTTAATGTGTATGAATGTACTGTCTGCATGCAGGTTTGTGCACCCGTGTCGTGCAATGCCGCGGAGGTCAGAAGAGGGTGTCGGATTCCCCTGGAACTGGAGTTCTCCTGGAATTGGAGTTTCAGACGGTTCTCGGCTGCCATGTGGATGCTGGGGATCGAACCCGGGTCCTCTGTAAGAGCGGTCGGCGCTCTTAACCGCTAGGCCATCCCTAGTGCATGTTATGACTGGATGTTAGAAGTTCAGAATAGAGAAAATCAGGAATGAACAAACATGAAGAACAATATCTTGGACCTTCTCTATGTTTCTTATCACAGTTCTTGGAGCAATTTTGAGCCATCTAGAATAATGCTTCTAGAATTAAGGTATTATTATTCCATATAAGATATAAACTTAATGGTAAGAAAAAACTTAGAGATATGCACAGTGATAACAAGCTTAAAGGCATTTAGAGAAAAATGTCTTTATTATATGGCTTGACACAGAAAGTATACAGAACATACTAAGGAAAAAAAGCTGCATTTATAAACAGATGGTTAAGTGGGATACAAACCACAAATTCTAATGCAACCTTCACAAAACATATTATATAATTTAAAACAGGAGTGTATTTTCCAATGTATACATAAGAAAAGACTGAAATTAAAATAGGTGGCCTTGTCCAAGTTTGATTCTCGGGGGGGGGTGCGGAGATGACTAAGGAGATGGCTCAGTGAACTAGAGCCTAAAGGACTAAATCCCCAAGAAGCAAACAGGGTCACCGAGAAGTAATGAAGATGGTGAACTTGTGGGTTCTTTTTGGACTGGTAGGAAGGCATTATATTTTATTTTTTTCATGTTTTAATTTTTTAATATAATACGTTTATTGATGTTTTGTGTATTTCAGACATCATTTTTCAGTTCAATTTAGACATATTCCCCTTTCTCATCTTCCCACCCCACCCCAGATCATCCATTCTGTCATACATGTCCTTCATCTTTCTCTCAGTCTTTTTAAAGTTTTTCTCTGCAAAGGTTTATTGTTTTGGGCAGAATTTAACTATATCAGTCTGTTCTTTAACCCAGTCCTTATGTTGTTGTGGTTACCTCCTGATTGTATTGCTCCAAAATATGCCTCTATAAATGTCATATATATACCAGAATTATGTCCTCCAGGAATAAACTGTATGTTAACTCTGATACACATTTAGGAGTACACATTTTTTCCCTTTAACTTTATATTACTCTAAAATATGAATATTTACATTCCACTCATATAAATTAATTACCATGTCTGAAAGTAAGTGGTAAGTGAATTCTAGGACTCATTAAGAGATTCACATTATAACATCACAGTTGCTTTCAGAAAGAAAGAAATATAACAATAACATTGCTCAGCTTGCCTTTCAATTGGGGGATTTGTTACTAGCATCCACAAATGAGGGAAATCATTCCCCGTTTGTTTTATGGGAACTGCGTTACTTCACTTAGCATAATGGCTTCAAGTTCCATCCATTTACCTGCAAAGTTCATGATGTCATCTTTCTTTACCCCTGCACAGAACTCCATTGTGTAGATGTGCCATATTTTTGTTATCCACTTGTTAGTTGAGGGGTATTTGGGTTGCTTCCAGCTCTTAGCTATTGTGAAAAGGGCTGCAATAAACATAGATGTGCATGCATCTTTGCAGTAGGATGAGTCTTGTGGGCATATACCCAGGAGTGGTGTGGCTGGATCAGGTGGTAGGCTCATTTTGAGTCTTTTAAGGGTTCTTCACACTGCTTTCCATAGTGGTTGTATGAGTTTACATTCCCACCAGCAGTGGATGAGTGTTCCCCTTTCCCCACAACCTCTCTAGCATTTGGTGTCTTTTGTTTTCTTAATCTTAGCCAGTCTTATCTGAGTGAGATAATATCTTAGAGTGGTTTTAATTTGCATTTCCTTAATTATTAATGATGTTGAACACTTTTTAAGATGTTTCTTAGGCATCTTTACTTCCTCACTGGTGAAGTCTCTGTTCAGCTTTTTACTCCATCTTTTGAGTGACTCATCTGTTTTCTTCTTTGTTTTTTTGAGGAGTTTATATATTCTGGAAGTTAATGCTCTGTCAGTTGCATCACTGGTGAAGGTTTCTTCCACTCTGTGGGTTTTCTCTTCACTTCCCTGATTGTTTCTTTTGCTGTACAGAAACTTTTGAGTTTAATGAGGTCCCATTTGTCAGTTGTCAACCTTATTTTCTGTGAGTCTGCTACTTGATTTAGAAAGTCGTTTCCTATGCATTTGTCTTGTAGGTTACTGCCAGCTTTTTCTTCTATCACCTTCAGAGTTTCAGGTTTCACACTGAGGTCTTTGATCCACTTGGAGTTGATTTGTGTACTGGGTGAGAGGTAGGGGTTTAATTTTGTTCTTCTACATATGGTGATGCAGTCTTGACAGCATCATTTACTGAAGATGGTATCTTTCCTCCAATGGGCTTTTTTGGCATCTTTTTTTAAAATTTTTTTTCTGTATGTGTATGAATGTACTGTCTGCATGCAAGTTTGTGCACCCGTGTCGTGCAATGCCGCGGAGGTCAGAAGAGGGTGTCGGATTCCCCTGGAACTGGAGTTCTCCTGGAATTGGAGTTTCAGATGGTTCTCGGACGCCATGTGGGTGCTGGGGATCGAACCCAGGTCTTGAACTGTGTGAGCTCAAGTTTGGATCTTCAATTTTGTTCCTTTGGTCAATGGGTCTGTTTTTGTGCCAGTAGAGCCAACATCATCCTAAATGGAGAACATTCCCCTTGAAAGCAGGAACCCGGCAAGGCTGCCCCCTATCATCACTCCTCTTCAATACAGTGCTTGAAACACTTGCTAGGGCAATAAGGCTGTTTCTAACTGATGTAAGAAGATGTTTTGTGTTGCCCTGAGGAAAACTTGCAATTATTCCTTCAAGTGTCCATCCAATATAAGCTGGATGGCCCACATCCATGACATTGTGCACAGCTGACATAATTTCTTTCTTACCTTTTTTTTTCAATGTTCCCAAGATATCTTCTGTCTCAATGCCACCTCATGTGTGGTTATGATTAGTGCTTCACAGTAGCCTTCCCAAATCATCTGTTTTACATGTGTAGAGATCTCTGCCACACTTGGTGAAGGAGATTTACTGACTCTGTTCGCCGACACGACTCACATCAAGCATGGGGGAGGCCTGAAGCAGAGTAAATGTGATTCTGGATTCTTGCTGTATCTCCAAAATTTTCTCTCAATCATATTAAAAATAAACAATAATGAAAAAGTGACAGTGACTATATTATTATTTGAAGAGTTGAAAATATCAAAATATCTTGGAATATCATCCCATTGAAACTCTATTAACTTCTTAATAGAAAATCAAACATATTAATGACTATATCTAAAGCACAGTTAAAATGTTTGTATGTTATTCAAGTATTATTATTATTATTATTATTATCGTTTTTTTGGTTTGGCTTTTTTTTTTATTTTTTTTTATTTTATCTTTTTGAGACAGGGTCTCCCTATAGCTCCAGCTGTCCTGGAACTCACTCTGTAGACCAGGCTGGACTTGAACTCACATAGATACGCCTGCCTCTGCCTCCTGAGTACTAGGATCAAAGGTGTGCACCACCACGCCAGGCAAAAAGCATCTTAAGCTAATTCTTTTCTTTTTCATACAATATTGCTATAGAGTGGCAGGTTCGATTCATCTGAATTGTTCTTTCATGTAAGGTTTTTCTCTTGCCCTTAGCACTGTTAGCCCAGCAATGCAGTTCTCTGCATCTCATCTCATCCTGGATGTTTTTAGGGTCCCCTAGAGTGCATGCATCAGTCAAGAACAGCAGGTAAAATGCCATAGTTTGACCTTCGGTAGCTCCACATTTGTACTCTGTGGATAAGTTTATTGCTTAAAAGCAAGTAAAAGTTGTTATGCCTGCTGTTCTTGACTGAAGAAAGTTTTATTTCATCATCTGGACAGCTTCCAATATCAAGGGATTTACCCCAAATTATTTTTTTTGCATTTTTTGCTAGTCAAAATACCAAAAAATTGCGTCTCACGTGTCTCTTTTAAGAAATAAATAAACAGTAGAACAATATTATTATAGTATGTGAGAACACAAAAATGACAATAATCTCTTCAATTATTATGTAATTATTGTTATTACTAAATAGGAATATAAATTTTGAGCAAGTTCAGACCTTTTAGAATTACTATTTAAAATTTTATTTTCTTCTAAAAATAGCCCCAGTGCATGAAATCACAAGATTAAAATTTAAACTATGAATTTGCATTTTTTTCTTTTTTTTTCTTTTTACAGGAAAACAAAAACAATACAAAATGACAATAACAAGACAAAGCAATAAGGACAAAAAAGGGGGATTTATATTTTTTTATTCTGGTGAAATAAAGACTCAATCTTCAGGGCTTGGTATGTGCTTCTCTTATTTTCCTTCTCTCTTTCTTTTCTTTCTTATTTTCCTGCTCTTTCAGGGCTACCAGGAGGATATGTGTTTACTGGCTAGTCCAGGAAGCCTTGAGTTCTCAGCTGAGAAAAAGCCTGGTCAATTTTTTTGGGGTGGTGTCTCATCCCTAAACTTATAGCTCCTGTTTAGTTGTTACTCTCTGAAAGGAGTCACCCTAATTGCCAGAAGAGAATCAGGATGCCAATTGCTGACTTCTTCCATGCTGAAAGGGACATTGGCTGTGGCATCTGGGGTATCCCCTATCCAGAGGGCCAATCTAAAAGATCCCCAAGCATAACTATAGAGGGGGAAAAAGCCTTGAATGGTGCCTGTGAAAGTGAAATGAAGGCACGAGTGGTTAGGTACATGATCTAGGCAGGGGACCAGGAGAAGTAAGAAAAGGGTGAATTCCAATGTCCAACTTAAAAGTCCAATAGAATTTCTCGACGAGGGGTTTCAAAGCATCCATTTATTAGGTTTCTCCTTCTGTTCATTTGGCCATGATGTCTGGACTCAAGATCTGCTTTTCAGGCTTTTTAAGGATATGAGTTTTCACTTAGATAGTTGCTAGAAATGAAGAGGAAATTTTATTATTGAGCGTTAATTAGCAACAATACTGGACTTGTCCTTTGGCTGCAGGTGATCCTACTCTGTTAATCAAGGCCAAGATCTAAGGTTTTTATGCCTGTTTAACATTTTATATAACTCCACATATATAACTACATATGTGGAGGCACAATTTTTCAGGCTTTAAAAGAAATATATTGACTATCTTTTGGTTATACTTTCTTTTTGGGTGTTTAAATCCACACAATCAACCCAGATTAACCAAACTTTGTTTTCTCAAGGTCATTTGAGGCTCTGGTCTTCAGAGGGCACTCGGGTTTTCGGGGAATGGGGGAGCACCTGGCTCCTTTTGTCCATTCTTAACCAGTTCCATCTACAGAGGACAAGATCAGGTCTTGCTAGACCAGGCTTCCCTTTGGAGCACAAAGTGACTTCCCTCTATATTGATCTTCCTCTTTATAGACTGGACACGGCTTAGGGTTTTGTTGGTGGATCTTTAAGTCCTCCCTGCACAGGAAGCCTGGTGACTCACAATTGCAGAACATTTTAAAAAATGCCCCCATACAAAATCCCCTGGGACCAGTTGACCTCAGAGGGCAAGGAACAAAATTGTCCCTTAAATCCCTTGGTCAAATTGGTATGGGCATTAAGCATCCAAAAAAATTAAGTTACACCAATCTGGTATTTTTAATTACTATATCATATTTAGATAAAACCTGAAGAAAAGCCCAAGATGCCTTGCATAAACACTGACTGAAAGAAATTTAACACCATAGGATAAGCAGGGAAATCCTATAAGAGAAATTTAAATAATATTACATGTATCTTAAATATAAGTGATTTAAGCCAGGCGTGGTGGCACACGCCTTTAATCCTAGCACTTGGGAGGCAGAGGCAGGTGGATCTTTGTGAGTTCAAGGCCAGTCTGGTCTACAGAGTAAGTTCCAGGACAGCTGGGACTACAGGGAGACCCTGTCTCGAAAAGACATATCTATAGATAGATAGATAGATAGATAGATAGATAGATAGAT
>VZQC01003255.1:0-23212 GCA_009823505.1 Rhizomys pruinosus | reverse complement strand
TGGAGAGATAGCTCTGACAGATGCTTGCTGTGTAAAAATGAGGACCTGGGTTTGATTTCTTCACCCACATGAAGAGCCAGCTCTATAATCCCAGGGCTGGAGTGCCAGAGAATCTGGGACTTCCTTTCCAGCCAACCTAGTCTCATCTGGAAGCCCCTAGCCCCAGTGAGAAACCCTGTCTCAAAATCCCCAGGGGAGGAAAGACAACCAGAGGTCGCTATCTGATGCATAGCACCCCATCCTACCATTCTGCGGCTGTTGATAATTTTTTTATTTTAGTTTTATTATTATTATTATTATTTGGTCTTTTTGAGACAAGGTCTCCCTGTAGCCCCAGCTGTCCTGGAACTCACCATATAGACCAGGCTGGCCTTAAACTCACAGAGATTTGCCTGCCTCTCCCTCCCAAGTGCTAGAATTAAAGGGGTGCACCACCATGCCTGGCTTAAAGACAGTTCTTAGCTGCCATGTGGGTGCTGGGAATCGAACCTGGTTCCTCTGCAAGAGCAGTCAGTGCTCTTAACCGCTGAGCCATCTCCCCAGCCCCCCGATTTAGTTTTATTTTATATGTGTAAATATATTGCCTGGATATGTGTAAGTGTACCTGTGTCATACAGTGCCCACAGAGGCCAGAATGGGGTGTCAGATCCCCGGGAACTGGAGTTACACTATTAATTGCCATGTGGGTTTGGGGAACTGAACCCAGGTCCTCTGGAAGAGCAGCCAGTGTGGTATTAACTGCTGTACCATCTCTCCAGCCCTTGTCCCACTAATATTGTTGGGAATTAGATTGATGAATCTGAAAATTGGCTAGTGTTGTATTGAAAACCAGGAACAAAAACACTAAAGTGAGGCAGTTTTCCCATGGATATAAAAAAGTATGTTCGTTTACCTTAGTAAATGTTCTGAGTGTTTATAATGGCACTGAGCAGTGTTTCTGTTGTAAACAGTACAGAGGAAGGTTAACAACAAATACATGTTACGTGGAAATAATCCTGTGGGTTTATATGTGAGTTACTTGAAGAGAGCCATAGCATTTTACAGAAGATTGAAAAAGCATCAGCAGGTCTGTGAGCTGACTCAGCCTATATAGGTGCCAAACCTGATGACTTCAGTCCCTCGACACACATGGTAGGAGGGCGCCAACTCCCCAAAGTTGTCTTCTGACTTCTACACATGTACCATGACACAAAGTAAATATTTGTACAAATATTTTTTTTTTGAGCCAGAGTCTCCTGAGTATTAGGATTAAAGGCGAGCACTACCACGGCCGGCTTAAAGACAGGTCTTAGCTGCCATATGGGTGCTGGGAATTGAACCCAGGTCCTCTGCAAGAGCAGTCAGTGCTCTTAACTGCTGAGCCATCTCCCCATCTCCCAGCCCCTGTACTATTATTTAAAAAAATAATTAAAAATTTTTTTTTATTATTAAAAAAATTTTTGTATTATTTAAAAAAAATTTTTTTTAAGATATTTTGGGCCGGCATGGTGGTGCACACCTTTAATGCCAGCACTGGGGAGGCAGAGGGAGGCTGATCTCTGTAAGTTCAAGGCTAGCCTGGTCTACAGAGTGAGTTCCAGGCCAGGTGGGACTACAGGGAGACCCCGTCTCAAAAAAAAAGAAAGAACAAAACAAAAACAAAAGAAAGCAATCAGATGGCTCAGCAGTTAAGAGGACTGGAGTTAGGTTCCGATCACCCTCATCAGGAGGCTCATAACTGGCTGAAATTCCACCTCCAGGGTATCTGATACCTCCTGTGGTTTCCACGGACACCCACAGAGCACACATGCACACACACATGAAAATGAATAAAATTAATATTTAAAGTAATGAGTGAGGTTGGAGAAAGCACCTGTCTTGGAAGCATGAAGACCTAAGTTGGATCCCGCGAACTCATGTAGAGCTGTTTCCTTTTGTGTGTCACTTTTATGATGAAAATATAAAAGAAGACTTACGGCTACTAATGAAAAAACAAACCAATAAAACACAAAAAAACTAGGGAAGGTTGAGGTGTGCAGGCAAGTTGAGTTCCGATTGCATATTGGGTATTGTTGAATTGTATCTCTTAGGTTCAGACCCTCTGTAGTTAAAGACTGCATCCATGCTGTGCTCAAGAGTGAGCTGTCAGAGGTTGAGTATTCTCCAGAAGAAACGCCTCAGCTCACAACACGTTTATCAGAAATCATTAAAGATAAACTAAAAGGTAAGTTTTGTCACAACTGGAAGTGACCTTCCCTTCAAAACTCTGTTCATTTGTTCCTGCCCCATCTTTGAACAAGGAGCATAAACTATGTATCCTTTAGTAGTCTTCTGTCATTATTTGGTGATTTTTTTTTTTTTTGAGACAGGGTCTCCCTGTAGCCCCAGCTGTCCTGGAATTTGCTATGTAGACCAGGCTGGACTTGAATTCACAAAGATCTGCCTGCCTCTGCCTCCTGAGTGCTAGGATCAAAGGCGTACACCACCACGCCCGGTTTATTTGGTGAATTTTTAATCAGGTAGTTTTTGCAGATGATGGGAAAGAATACAGATCTGAGCTAGCATAGTAGAGAATCACTATCCAAGTATTAAAAAAGGCTGAGAGGAGCAAGGGCTCCTTTCCCTCTTGATGGTTGGTTTCTTGTGACCAACTGATCAGTGCTTTAGCCTGGATTCAGGACCTTCCAGGCCGTCATAGGTACATCCCACAAATCCGTAACTGCTGATGTTATGTAGCCTTCTACTGCCACTCTGTCTCTGTCCAGTGTGTGTGTGTGTACACATATGTCTTTTCATACCCTCCCCTCTTTTTTTTTTGTCTTTTTGAGACAGGATCTGTCTGTAGCCCCTGCTGTCCTGGAACTCAGTCTGTGGACCAGGCTGGCCTTGAACTCACAAAGATCCACCTGCCTCTGCCTCCCAAGTGCTAGGATTAAAGGCATGCGCCACCACGCCTGGCTGTACCCTCCCCTCTTTATCTCTCATTCTTACCCTTCTTATGTCTTGTCTCTTGTTGACATTATTTATTTACTTTGAAAGTGAAAGTGTATGAGTGTTTTTCTGGTTGCATGTCATGCAGCACATACACGCAATGCCCACAGAGGCCAGAGAGGTTGTTGGATCCCCTGGAGTTACAGGTGGTTTTAGTTACCAGGTGGGTACTGGAAACTGAACTCTGGTCCTCTGCAAGAACTGCCAGTGCTTTTAGCTGCTGAAGCATCTCTCTAGCCTCTACAAAACAGTTTTGGATGTACTGTTCAACTTTGCTTCTCTGTTGCTGTGATAAAACACTGACCGAAAAAGCAACTTGGTGAGGAAGGGTTATTTCAGCTTCCAGTGCACTGAGGGGAGCCAAGGCAGAGCTCCAGACAGGAGCTGAAGCAGAGTGTGGGGAAATGCTGACCCTGGCCCACTTCCTTGGCTTGCACAGATACTTTCCTTATGCAGCCTAGGCCTACCTGTGGGGCCGGGCCCTCCTACACCAACTAACAATCAAGAAAATGTCTCCCAGGCATATGCCTATAGGCCAGTGATGGAGGAAATTGACCAAACTAACCAGTACATATACTGCGTAATATCTGTGCTGCTATGTCACAAAAAGCAGGAGGATACAGGCATGCTCCAGTCCCTCATGAACTCAAGTGCAACAATGAATAATCCTGAAAAAATATTATCTGGCCAGGGGGTTATACTCTCAAGGCGTTCAAAGAGCTTACCCTGGAGCTGGAGAGATGGCTCAGCAGTTAAGAGCACCGACTGCTCTTGCAGAGGACCTGGGTTTGACTCCCAGCACCAACAAGGCAGCTGAGAACAGTCCTTAACTCCAGTTCCAGGGGAATCTGACGCCCTCTTCTGACCTCTGCAGCATTGCATGTAGACCAGGCTGGCCTTGAACTCACAGAGATCTGCCTGCCTCTGCCTCCTGAGTACTGGGATTAAATGCATGTGCCACCACACCTGGTTTAAAGATGGTTCTTAGCTGCCATGTAGGTGCTGGGAATGGAACCCGGGTCCTCTGCAAGAGCAGTCAGTGCTCTTAACTGCTGAGCTGTCTCTCCAGCCCTCAAACAATTCTTAATGACACCCAGCTAAGCCATTTACTAGGCACTCCTGTTTTTATTTTATTTTTTATTTTATCTTTTTTGAGATAGGGTCTCCCTGTAGCTCCAGCTATCCTGGAACTCATTATGTAGACCAAGCTGGCCTTGAATTCACAGAGGTTCACCTGCCTCTACCTCTGAGTGCTGGGATTAAAGGTGTGAGCCACCACACCTGTTTTTATTTTTTAAAGATTTATTTCATTATTTATGTGCTTGTGTGTGCATGTGTGAGGGGAGGCAGAAGAGGGTGTCAGATCTTCTGGACTAAACTCCAGTCCTCTGTGAGAGCTTCAGTTACTCAACTGCTGACCATCTCTGCAGCTTTACATGTTTAATATCTATAAATTTCTTTTTTCCCTTTTCAATTATTTATTTATTTATTTATTTATTTATTTATTATTTTCTATGTGCATGAGTGTACTGTCTGCATGCAGGTCGGTGCACCCGTGTTGCGCAACACCAAGGAGGCCAGAAAAGGGCATCAGACCCCCCCTGGAAATGGAGCCAAAGAGGGCTCTCAGTGCCACGTGGGTGCTGGGAATTGAACCCAGGTCCCCTGGCAAGAGCAGTCAGCACTAAGCCATCTCTCCAGCCCCCCTTTTCCCTTTTTAAGATATGTCTTACTCTTAGCCCAGGCTGGCCTCAGACTCTAGGGGATCCTCAGACTCTTTTTTTTGGGGGGGGGGTCTTTTTGAGACCGGGTCTCCCTGTAGCTCCAGTTGGCCTGGAACTCACTCTGTAGACCAGGCTGGCCTTGAACACTCTTCTTCCTTTTCTACCTCAATGAGCAGATTAGTTTCCTGAAGATCCCCATTCTCATGCCTTTCTTTTTATTTGTGTGTGTGTGTGTTTGTGTGTCTGTGTCCACAGAAGATGGCATCTGATCCTCTGGAGCTGCAGTTAGAGGTGGTTGTAAGCCACCTGATGTGGTGCTGAGAACTGAATTCTGGTCCTCTGCCAGAGCCCCAACCTGAGCTTTGTATTCGCCATAGACTGGAGAGACATTGTTTATGTTTACTTGTTAATTCTCACTTTTCCAAAGACTCAGGTCATTTATCTATCATATTCTCTGGGAAATCCTTTCTGATTATGGCCCATCACTGCCCAAACAAAGCTAAGAACTTCCCAGCTCTGATATACCTTATATATGTCACTCCTGAAATTATTTATTTATTTATTTGTTTATTGTCTTTTTGAGACAGGGTCTCCCTATAGCCCTAGCTGGCCTGGAACTCACTCTGTAGACCAGGCTAGCCTGGAACTCACAGAGATCCGCCTGCTTCTGCCTCCCAGGTACTAGGATTAAAGGCATGCCTCATGACACCTGGCTTAAAGACAGTTCTTAACTGCCATGTGGGTGCTGGGAATGGAACCTGGGTCCTCTGCAAGAGCAGTTGATGCTCTTAACTGCTGAGCCATCTCTCCAGCCTCTCATTTTTATTTTTCATGTTAACTTTTGTCTACCTTTGAGTTTTTTTATAGTTGTGAGTTCTCTAAGGCAAGAAAAATGTTTTCTTTTCTTTTCTTTTTTCTTTTCTTTTCTTTTTTTGTATTTTTGAGACAGGGTCTCCCTTTAAGTCCCAGCTGGCTCACTCTGTAGACCGGGCTAGCCTTGAACTCACAGAGATCTGCCTCCCGAGTGCTAGGATTAAAGGCATGCGCCACCACGCCTGGCAGAAGAGTGTTTTTCATCTCTGTAACTTAAGAGCCAATTTCAGTACCAGACTTAGAATAGAGGAAAAGGGGCTGGAGAGATGGCTCAGTGGTTAAGAGCACCAACTGCTCTTTCAGAGAACCCAGGTTTGATTCCCAGCACCCACATGGCAGCTAAGAACTGTCTTTAACTCCAGGGGAATCCAAAGCCCTCTTCTGACCTCCGCAGCATTGCATGACATGGGTGCACCAACCTACATGCAGACAGTACACTCATATACATAAAATAATAAATAATAAAAAATTGCATATAAAAAAAAGAATAGACGATAAAAGGAGTCTAAGGTTTGTTGAGACCATTGTGTGCCAGTACTATTCTAGAAGCTTGGTTTTTTTATTGTATTATATCTCATCTTAGCTTACAACAACATGACAGATAAGTAAAAACATTCCCTTTTAACAGATTTGAGAGATTTAAATGGAAAAGTTAGGTTCTCTAAGGTTTTACTGCTGGTTAAGTTTATAGTTAGGGTTTATTTCCAGGCTCTGACTCCTAAGTTTACCATAGTACATGTGCAGTGAATGTTTATATTTGCTCTAGAAATTGAATGTTTATTTCTCTTCTGGGAGAATTTATGTTCAATAGGTAATTTTACTACATATTTGAAAGTATATAACCTTCTTTTTCTTTCTAGAATTGGGATATGATCGGTATAAAATGGTGGTGCATGTAGTGATTGGAGAACAAAGGGGTGAAGGAGTATTGTGAGTAGTTGTTTTCTGTTTTTATTATCTGTATTCTTTTTTTTGGTCTTTTCGAGACAGGGTCTCCCTGTAGTCCCAGCTGTCCTGGAACTCACTCTGTAGACCAGGCTGGCCTTGAACTCACAAAGATCCGCCTGCCTCTGCCTCCCAAGTGCTAGGATTAAAGGCGTGCGCCACCATGCCCGGCCATTATCTGTATTCTTTAGGCATTAATTCATCCTAGTGATAATTCAGTGAGATTGTATCTTTGCAAGAGTGAGAAGGATGGACCACAGTCTGGGTGAGTTCCATGGGAACCTCTTTTTTCACAGTATCTATAGGCTAATAAGTCTTTTTTTTTTTTTTAATTTATTTTTGTATGTGTATGAATGTACTGTCTGCATGTAGGTCTGTGCACCCATGTCGTGCAATGCCATGGAGGTTAGAAGAGGGTGTCGGATTCCCCTGGAACTGGAGTTAAAGACAGTTCTTAGCTGCCATGTGGGTGCTGGGAATCGAACCCTGGTCCTCTGCAAGAGCAGTTGGTGCTCTTAACTGCTAGGCCATCTCTCTAGCCCCAGGCTAATAAGTCTTTTAGGATTTATGAGTGTTTGCTCCTATATGCAGTGTGGGTCCTATAGTCTTTATTGCCTAGGTTTTGGTCTTGTCGTTCTCTTTTTTTTTTTTTTTTGAGACAGGATCTCCCTACAGTCCCAGAACTCAACTATGTAGACCAGGATGGCCTTGATCTCACAGAGATCCTCCTGCATCTCCCTCCTACATGCTTAGATTAAAGGCATGCACCACCAGGCCTGGCTGGTCTTATCATTCTCTTAAATGTCCTTTATTTCTTTGTCTTGAGATAGGATCTTATGCAGTCTAGGCTGGCCTCATATTCAACACATAACTGAAGAACCTGAATGCTAGTCCTCTTGCCTCTACCTCTCAAGTGCTTGGATTACAGGTGTACCGCACTAGGCCTGGCAACTCTGAGTTTTTGTGCAGGGAGTGTTCATGTGCATAGTGTGTTCATGAATGTGGAGCCAGAGGTCAGCCTTAGATGTCATTGTTCAGATGGTGTTCACCTTGTTTTTTGAGACAGTGTTTCTCAGTGGCCTAGGGCTTACTGATTCGGCTCAGCTGACTGGCCAATGAGCCCTAGGGCTCTGCCAGCTTTGCCTGTCCAGTGCATGCCACCATGCCTGACCATTCTGCTTGGATACTGGAGACCAAGCTCACTCATGTCCTCGTGTCCCTATGATGAGCACGTAACTAACTGAGCTATCTCCAATCCTCTCTTTCTAGACTTCTTCAAGATTATTTGCTAACTCCTCATTAACAAATATAATTGGCCTTTTTTTTTTTGTTCTTTTTGAGCAGGGTCTCTTTGTAGCCCCTGCTGGCCTGGAACTCACTATGTAGAGCAGGCTGGCCTTGAACTCATAGAGATCTACCTGCCTCTGCCTCCTGAGTGCTGGGATTAACAGTGTGTGCCCCCACACCTGGCTAGTTTTTTGTTTGTTTTACAGTGCTGGGGTCTGGTGGGTGGGTGAGTGCACTTTTTTACACATGCTAGGCAAGTGCTCTGCTGCTGAGCTATAGGCTCATCCCTCTCAATTCCAGAACAATCTTCTGAAAGATGGAATAAATAATACAATGCTTTTTTTATTTAAAAAACTGTTTTACTTATTTATGTGTATGAGGTGTCTTGCCTGCATGTATGTAAGCGTACCATATGTGTGCAGTGTCCAGGGAGATCAAAAGAGGGTGTCAGATCTCCTGGAATCGGAGTTACAGACAGCTGTTAGCTGCCATATGGGTTGTGGGAAATGAATCCAAGTCCTCTATAAGAGCACCCTGTGCTCTTAACTCCCGAACCATTTCTTTAGTGCCTTATAATAGTTCTTATTTAAAAATTACACTGTTTTGGATGAACTTTGTTAGATGTGGTTAGGCCAAGCTCTAAAAAGTATGGTGGGCCTAGAAAGATGGCCTGACAACCTGAGTTCAATCTTCAAGACCCACGTGATGGAAAGAGAGCATTGACTCCCACTAGTTTTTCCCTGACCTCCACAGATGCGCTGTGGCATACATGTTACCTCCCCCCATGCGCATAAAGGAAATATACACTGATGTACGTATATCTCTGACCTACTCTCTTTGGCTATCAGTGTACACTGATGTACGTATATCCCTGACCTACTCTCTTTGGCTATCAGTATACACTGATGTACGTATGTCCCTGACCTACTCTCTTTGGCTATCAGTATACACTGATGTACGTATATCCCTGACCTACTCTCTTTGGCTATCAGTATACACTGATGTATGTATATCCCTGACCTACTCTCTTTGGCTATCAGTATACACTGATGTACGTATATCCCTGACCTACTCTCTTTGGCTATCAGTATACACTGGTGTATGTATATCCCTGACCTACTCTCTTTGCCTCTACTGTAATAGTGAGCTTGAAGCACAGAGGAATGCCACATAGTTGAATTCAGAGTCCTATAACAGCCGAAGGTTGAAAGGGAGGTGATGCCCAAAAGAACTCTCAACCCTAAGGAGAAACAAAGCAGGCTTTATGAAGCTTAAAACCACAATTACATCATACCAATAACCATAGTTGCACTAGAGCAGGGACAGGTCAGTTCAACAAATAAGTTTTCAGTTAGCAAAAAGTTCCTACATTTCTGTTAGGAAAAACAAGTTTCTCAGAATTGCAGAAACAATGGGCTCCCTGTAACTGCAGGTGTAGTTAGATGTTCTGCGTGGTTGAATATAAGTTTCCCAGTATTGCAGAAATCATGTACTGCCTGCCTGAGATGTTCTGCCTTGGCTGCCGGGGCGAGTGGCTGGGCAGAAACAGGGTAAAGCAAAAGTCAGCTAGAACAAAATGGAGTCAGCTTTGCCATTTTACTACCACTTTTTTTTTGGGGGGGGGGGATTCATTTTGAGATAGGGTCTCCCTGTGGCCCAAGCTAGCATAGAGCTTGCTATATACACTAGGCTGGCCTGGATTTCACAGAAATCTACCTGCCTCTGTCTCCCAAGTGCTGGGACTTAAGGAGTATGCCATGGACTTATTACCAAGTATTTTGAAATTCTAGTCATCCCATTTCATCTGTGAATACAACAGCGGATACTTTTTGGCTTTTTTGTTTTGCTTTGTTTTTGTTTTTGTTTTTAAACAGACTCATTATAGTTCAGGCTGGCTTCAAGCTCCCTTATATGGTTAAGGATGACAATGAACTCTTGATTTCTTCTCCACTCCCAGGTGCTGTGTCAACAAGCCTGGCTTTTTGTTTGGTTTTTGAAACAGGGTATTGGTCTCGTTCTGTAGCCCAGGCTCATCTCTCAGTCTTCCCGTTACAGTTTCCCAAATGCTCGCTTTACAGATTTGAATTGGCTTTTATTTTGACTAACTTTTTAATCCAAGAATTGGGGAGATTTAGAGGAAGCATATCACACTGTGGAGATAATACTGGATTTCATTAAAAGACTGAATCCTAGTTCATAGTTGCCCTTTTTAATGGTCTCTAAATTACCAGGTTGGATTGAATAATGTTGAGCCCTTTGTGAGACCCTTATTTTTTCTTATTTTTCAGGAACTGAGCCCACTGCCAGCCACACAAATGCCCTAGATGAAGTAATCTAAACTTAAGGTAGTTGTCAGTCATCCAGCTGGGGGGCTGAGGCCACTAGACTCCGTGGCTTGTCGCCCCTAGCTGCGACCAAGCTCACTTATCACTCTGTCCTCTAGGTTACCCAGCATACTTTGCTTTATGAATATATGATTATCTCCATGTACCAGCCTGTGACGCGGTTTTGGAGCGTGGATCTATAAGAATGTATGAAAGGAAATGTTTGCTCATAGATCAAAGTTTAGATCTTGTATTTCTGATCATTCTTCTTTCTTGGCTTTTTAGCATGGCTGCTCGGTGTTTCTGGGATGCAGACACTGACAACTACGCTCAGGATGTTTTCATGAATGTAAGTCCCTTCGGAAACCCTTTTCCCATCTGGGGACATGTGGGAATAGTAATCAAATTACTTACTGTAAAGATGAAGGACATCTTAGTTTCTGACATTTGTCTCAGACTTTTTTTTTTCCGAGACAGTGTCTCTCTCTGTGTTCCCAGCTGGCCTAGAACTTGCTATGTAGACCAGGCTGGCCTCAATCTCAGAGAGATCCACCTGCCTCTGCCTCTGCCTCTGCCTCCTGAGTCCTGGGATTAAAGGTATGCACCACCATGCTGGGCTTGTCTTAGACTTCTGGATGAGGTGATTTTACCATTACTTTTTGTGTTGCTAAAGCAGAAACCCAGTGTGCTGGTTTACAGGCAAGGAGACTTTGGTACACAGAAGGCATAGCCCTTCACAGGTTCAAGCGTTGGAATAGCATATTAGTTAGCAGTGTTACTGAAAGTTATTCTTACTTTTCTCATTGCTGAGACCAAATACCTGGCAAGAAACAACTTTGGGAGGAAGGGCTGATTCTGGCTCGCAGTTCAGGCAGCAGTGCATGGTTGAGGGGAAAGCGCGGCGGCTGGAGAAGCTCCCACTGTGCAATGGGCTCTCACCCACAGCTGGGCAGCTCAGGAAGCAGAGCAGGGAAGACTTTTCTGCTGTGTTCAGGCTGGGCTGCCAGGTCACGGAATGGGGCCCCCTGTGCTCAGGCTGTGTCTCCTCAGTCAAACTTCCCCTGAGTATTTCTTAGGTGATGGTAAATCCAGTCACATTGACAGTGACGATTAAAGCCACCTCTCCTATAAATCACTGGGTTCTCAAACCCAATCCTGATACTCTTTTTTTTTTAATATATAGGATTTAAAAAATTTTATTTATTTTTGTATGTGAATGAATGTACTGTCTTCATGTAGGTTGGTGCACCCATGTCGTGCAATGCCACGGAGGTCAGAAGAGGGTGTTGGATTCCCCTGGAACTGGAGTTAAAGATGGTTCTCAGCTGCCATGTGGGTGCTGGGGATTGAACCTGGGTCCTCTGCAAGAGCAGTCGGTGCTCTTAACCGCTAGGCCTTCTCTCCAGCCCAATACTCCTTATTGAAGTAATAATTGATAACTAAAGTTTAAAATTACATATTCATTCACATTTTACTTTGTTGAGCTGCAAAAGGAATTTGGATGGAGATACTAAAAGCCAAGGTGACTTTTTTCTTTCAATAAAATTACTTTATCTTAAATCCATTTTCTCCAAAAGAAGCAGAAATAAAAAAGAATCTATCAAAGAGGTTGTATAACTAGAAAACCAGAGCTCATACTGCCTGTCACTCAACAGTTGGCAATGAGCAGCAACAGGAGTTGAATCTTTGTTTTATTCAGAGCTTGAAATCTGAGAAGATAGATTAACATCCTAAACTTTCATCTTGCCAATCTCAGCACTTGGGAGGCAGAGGCAGACGGATCTCTGTGAGTTCAAGGCCAGCCTGGTCTACAGAGCGAGTTCCAGGACAGCTGGGCTACAGGGAGACCCTGTCTCGAAGACAAAAAAAAAATCTTTCATCTCATTTCCAGCCAGCAGACTATATAGGGAGAAGGTACACATGTGTGGCAGGCAGGAGTCAGACTGTCAATCATTCTGGACCTTAGCTTAGGTTAGGTGCTCAGCCATGTTTTTGAGACTTGTGATGTCTACATGTTTCTTGTTAATGTCCCTTACATCCTTCTCTCGTTCTGTGGATGCATGCATGGCCTCAGGAACCTCTTAAAACACTGAGTCAAATTAGTTTCTGTTGGTGTCAACCTTGTATTCTTCCTGGGGTATCTGGGCTAGGGGTAGGGTTAGTTCACTAATTGTATGTGCTAAACTATTAGGAATATGTATATGCAGATTCCCCTCTACAATACAGAGAACAAATGTTATTTATTTATTTATTTATTTATTTATTTATTTATTTATTTATTTATTTTTGGTCTTTTCGAGACAGGATCTCCCTGTAGCCCCAGCTGGCCTGGAACTCACTCTATAGACCAGGCTGGCCTTGAACTCAGAGATCTGCCTGCCTCTGCCTCCCAGTGCTAGGATTAAAGGTGTGTGCCATCACGCCCAGCTTAGGCTCTTAGCTGCCATGTGGGTGCTGGGAATCGAACCCAGGTCCTCTGCAAGAGCAAGTCGGTGCTCTTAACCACTGAGTCATCTCTCCAGCCCCAAAATTCCTTAAATTTTTATTCCTGGTACCATTACCACAATTTACAGGGCAATATGCTTGATGTAATAAAAAGAAAAAGCTACAACAGATAAAAGACCCCAAGAATATATATCTAATTGACACTACGTTGCATTAATCAATAGCTGCACTTCTTGTAATCTGTGGGTGTGACAGCCCTTTGTGTTCACAAAGGGTTTCCTGTTTAAGCTGCAGTAACTTTTCTGACCTCAGCAGGCAATCATCCTGTTCTTCTGGTGCGGATTTTCCACAGTCCTCTAATGCTTTGTCTCAAAAGTAACCCTGAACATCTTTCCTGACAATCCTCAACTCCTCTCGAAGGCTAAAACTGCGAGCCCGTTTTCTGCTGTTTTTTTTGTTTTTTTAATTTTATTTATTTCGTGTATGAATGTACTGCAATGCTTACCGTCTGCATGCCCAAGTTTATGTGCACGCCCGTGTCGTGTCGTGCAATGCCTCCGGAGGTCAAAAGAGGGGCTGTTAGGGAAACGTCCCCTGCACTGGAGTCTCCTGGATTGGAGTTTCAGACGGTTCTCGACCAAGAGTGGGTGCAATAGCCACGGAGGGTACAAAGAGGGCTGTGGAGGACTCCCCTGGAACTGGAGTCTCCATGGAACTGGAGTTCCAGGACGGTTTCTCGCTGCCATGTGGTGCTGGGGATCGAACCGCACGCGACCGAACACCTCTGCAAGGCGGTCGGCTGCCGCTCACTCACCGCTAGGCGACATCTCTCCAGCACCGTTTGTTTTTGTTTTAAGGACCTCTGCATTCTTTTTTTCTTTTTTTTTTTTCCTCACTGTCGACTGAACTGTACTGTCTGCATGTAGGTTTTGTGCACGCATGTGGTGGTGCAAGGGCTATTGGAAAGTCACGGAAGAGGGCTGGTCGGATTCCCTGCAAACTGGAGTTAAAGAACGGTTCTCAGCCGCCAATGTGGGTGCTGGGCGATCGCGAACCCGGAGTCATACTGCAAGAGCAGTCGGATGCTCTTAACCATTAAGGCTAGTGCTCTCATGCCCAGCCCCCTTTTCTGCTATTTTTAAAACTTCCTAGCCGGGACGCAGGTGGTGCACAGCCTTAATCCTAGCACCACTTGGGAGCAGAGGCCAGGCGGATCTCTCGCTGAGTTTCAAGCCAGGCCTGGTCTCATACAGAGTAGGTATCCAGGACCAGCAGGGTAACATGGGAGACTCTGTCTTGGAAAAGACCAAAAAAAAAAAAACCTTCTGCTACCATATCCAACACTTCTACCACCGGATCCATAACCACCACCATAGAGACTGCCTGAGCTTCTTCCAAACCAAAACTCCCCACTTCGAATGGTTCATAATTGATGTGCGTTCGTTCCACTAAGTACATTTCCAAAATCCATATATAGTTCCACACCCCACACATCAGAGCTACTCCAGCAAAATCGTTTCCCTCCCGTTCGATCTGTAACCGATCCATGTTCCCTCTCTCCACCACCCCCTACTATGTTCCATATCCTGTACCCCCACATAGCACTCCTCACCTACTCGTAACCAGTACCACCCAACCAAAGTTCACCCACATCAACCGAGACTCCATAACTACCTTTGCTGGACCCACCTCCACCACCATAGCTTCCTCTTCCACCAAAGTTTCCACCACATGCATTCACTCCAGGAACCTCAAAAGGATTTGGTACATTATTTCTGTTCTAAGTCAAGAAATACGGAATAATTATTTCAGGGGTGTGCATTTGAAAAAAAAAAACATGCATTCTAGGACTTGGTGCCTCCATCGCCTGTAATCCAGCACAGAGCCGGCGGAAATCTCCTGAGTTCACGGCCAGCCTGTCTATTTAAGGAGTTCCAGAGCAGCCTGGGGCTGCAGGGAGACCGTCTTGAAAAAAAAAAACAAAAAAATATTATTTTTTTGTATGTGTAATTTTGGCTGCATGAATAAATAGGAGTGTACCTGTGATGAGATCAACGCCCATATTCGTTTGTAGGGGTGCTGAGGAGGGCGACTGGATCCCCTAGGAAACTATCGAATTACGCATGGTAGTGGTAGCTAACATGTAGAGTGCTGAGAATAGAACCTGAGTCCTCTGCAAGAGCAGCCAGTGCTTTCTTAAGCACTGAGCCATCTCTCCCCCCCAAGAATGTGTTTTTTTTTGTTTGTTTTTTTTAATTTTACTTCTATTTTTGTATCGCGTTGAATGCAATGCTAATGTATCTGCCTCAGGTCTGTGCACCGTGTGTGCAATGCCCGCGAGTCAAGAAGAGCCGGTCTGGATTCACCGCTGCGCACTCGGAGTCTACAGACCGGTTCTTAGCCACCATTGCTGGGCTCGCTGGGATCGAAACCCGGGTCCTCTGCAAGAGCAGTCGGTGCTCCCACCCACTAGGCCATCTCTCACAGCCCCGGAATTGTGTTGTTTTTTCTAGTTTATTCACCTTATACCTTTTCCACCTCTACGCAACACACAACTTCTGTCCTACCTTTCTACCCTCTCTCTTTCTTTCTTTCTCCTTTGAGGAAGAATTCTGCTAGTTGTAGGAAGCTGGCTTCCTACTCTCCATCCTCCTGGGTCACCCTCAATGATAATTATTAGTGCATATTGATTGTATATATTAATGAGTTTCACTGTGACATTTCCATACATGTACAGGATCTGAATGCTTTTTCCTCACCCCTCGAAGCGTACATCATCTTTTGTCCTCCACAAAAGTAGCACCATGTGTTAGAGCAATCCCATCTTGTAAAAATCAAAGAATTTCGGCCTCGGGCATGGGATCCCCTGCACGCCCCAAGCCCTTGCTACCCCTCGACTCAACTCTGTACGATCAGGCTGCGCCTTGAAGTCTCCACAGAGCACTGCCACCGCCCTCCTGCCCTCCCAAAAGTCGCTCCGGGAATCTAAAAGTGTGTGCTCCACCGCACACCACGACTCAAGACTTTAATTTATTATATTTTTTATTTTTTTATGTGTATACTGTACTCACACATGCAGGTCTGTGCACTCGTCGTTGCTGCAGATGCCGCGGAGGTCAGAAGCACGCCTCGTCGGATTCACCTGGATCTGGAGTTCCTCCTGGAATTGGAGTTTCAGACGGCTCTCGGGCCCCGAGCCATCGTGGGTGCTGGGGATCGCGAACCGGGTCCTCTGTATTTTGCTGCATTTGCCGCAGTGCGCACGAGGCCAGAAGGGGGCACAGATCCTCCTGATCTCAAACTGGCCGTTCCCAGTTGTGCGCTGTACATGGATGGTGCTGGAGAACCAGAACCCAGCTCCTCGCAGTAGCTGGAACTCTACTGCCTAGACCAGCTGACTGGCAACTCCACCAGCAGATCCCACTGCCTCTGCCTTCCAGTGCTAGGGTAAATGCGTGTGACCAGAACGCCAGCTTTTTTTTGTTAAGAGACAGGAAGGAAAGGAAGGGACGGGAGGAGCGAGAAGCAGGGCAGGGAGAACAGGAGCGGTCTGGTTTTACTTTGATGGCGATCATAGTTTGAGAGTCTTAGTCCTATGGTGGCCGGACAGCCTCAACTGGTCCGTTGAAGAATGAGATACTTGGTCATACTGCATCTGCCATCAAGAGGAGACACAAACACACAGACTGGCTTTAGCTTGCAGTCTTGTAGGCAGGCCGGCCATTTTATTGCTGTTCCTTGGATGCCTGGAAACCTTTTGTTTCCTGAAGAATGAAAGTCTTCACGATTTAAAACTGATAAAGAGGGCTGGAGAGATGGCCTAGCAGTTAGAGTGCGCGACTGTCTTTGTAGAGAGACCCGGGCCTCTCGATCCAGCCAACCCACATGGGCGGCTCAAGAACCGTCTGGAACTCCAAACTCCGATCCAGGAGAACTCCAGTTCCAGGGGAATCCGACACCTGTCTTGCTGACCCCGCAACATCTCTGCAGCGTCACGGGTGCACAGACCCTGCAGCAGACAGTAACAGTTCAAATACCCATAGCAGAATAAAATCACAAACAACTGGACTAAATAAGAGCTAGACTGTATTGTGCACCCACCTGTAATTGTTCTGTATTTAAGGCCTGGGGAGGAGCGCTCTCCCAACTACAAGCCTGGGTGGCCCCCAGCCTCGGGCGTAACCTGGTGAGCAAACTGCTACCTTCGCAATAAGAAAGATACGGAAAGGCCGCCGGGTGGTGTGCACGCTTTAATCTAGCCAATGGGCAGGAAGCAGGTTGTACTCATTGCTCCAGCTAACAGGCCACGCCTGGTCTACAGATGCGTAGTTCCCAGGACATCTCTGGATACAGGGACACACTGTCTCGAAAATCTAGACTAAGAAAACAAAAAAAAAAAAAAGGAAAAAGAAACCTGCTAATGATCTAGTGTAATGTTCATTTCAATTGCCTGTCTGCCCTAGTCCTTCATTAGTACTAACATTCTGTATTTCTCTTTGTTTTCTGTCATTTTTTTTAGGACAGTTTATTCTGTGTTGTAGCAGCATTTGGCTGTTTCTACTATTGAATCTTTGAAAAAGCTGCCTATGACCATGAAGAAATTTGAACTTTCTTATATTAAGTATCCTGAGAAAATAAAAATCAGTTGGTACTTTGGCACTTAAAATCTGTTGTGTTTTAGGTGTTAGATGTTTAATGGTTTGATTTTATTTAATTTTTTTTGGTTTGATTTTATTATACTATGCTCTTACTACATTTGAAAAGCAGAGAAAAAAGGAAAATTCATTTCAAATTTTCTATCAACTAAGTATTCTATCCCGTTTGCAGCATGTAAAAAAAAAAACCCATATGCAGTGTGTTCTTTATTTTTTCACTCATGTCATGAACAGCTTTGTTATTTCCTAATAGCTGCATTTATGCCCTTAGGTTATGCCAATTGAGTTTTGCCTTTTCCATATTGAGGGGCTTAATAACAAATTTTGCATTATTATAAAAACACAAATGTGAAATTATTTTGTACATAAACTTTTTTGTGAATTGTTGCTTTTATCTCTCTTGCCTGTTTTTGTTGTTTTTGTTGTTTTTTTTAGTTTTGGGACACAGTTTCACTAAGCAGCCCTGGCCTGGAACTCTCTGTGTAGACCAGGCTGGCCTTGAAATCACAGAGATCTACCTGCCTCCCAAGTGCTGGGATTAAAAGTGTATGCCTCCATCCCTGGCTTGCTTCTTGTTTTGTCTAGCTACAGCCGTCCCATGGCTTACACAGCTCATTTGCTTAAACACACATCCATTTCTTCAGATTTGTCCATGTCAAGGTACTGAAAGCTTCAGGCTATGTTATAACATTAGAATCCTATTAAGATTCTGAGATTTCTATGTTAGTTACCATCTAAACTACTAATCTTTGTAATCATTTTCCCTGTGGGGTCTCTGGTGTCTTCTTCAGCTAGCTGTTCTTTTCCGAGGCATTTTTTTTTTCAGACATAATCAAATTATTCAAAACTTAAAAGAGGGGTTTTTTTTGTTTGTCTTTTTGAGACAAGGTCTCCATTTAGTCTCAGCTGGCCTGGAGCTCGCTATGTATACCAGGCTGGCCTTGAACTCAGAGATCTGCCTGCCTCTGCCTCTGGAGTGCTGGGATTAAAGGCAGGCACCAGCACACCCAGCAAGGGGTTAGATTTTAATCATTTTTCTCCTTGGAAGTGCCTTAGTAGATGCATAAGTCTCAGCAACTTTAAAATATGCAGACACCCCAACCCCAGAAGAAAATAGAATACATTAAATAGTAAGTTCGAGACCAGCCTGGGCAATAGTGTAACCCCTGCCTAAAAAACTACTCCCCTTTAATTCCAACACTTGGGAGGCGGAGGCAACTGTATCTCTTCTGAGTTCAAAGCCAAGCTGGTCTACATAGTTCCAGGACAGCTGAGGTTACAGGCAGACCCTGTGTCAAAAAGACCAAAACAAAACAAAACTCTCCACACTTAACTACCCCCACACCCCAGGTTCTTTCTGGCAAGTATGGTCTTCGGAGCATATACCCTGATCCTTAACAGAGTAATCGAATCTACGTCTGAGCAAGTACTTTCCTAGTCGATTCTTACAGATCACTTTTGGGTGCACCGACCTGGGTCAAAAAAGGAAGAAAAGAGGGTGCGATCAGATACGGGTTTTCACTCGACTTGGCTAGAGGGCTGGAATTGTTCCGCAGGGATAAGCGTCCCGGCCGTCCGCGTGGCTCTGCGAGGACCTCGGGCGCTGGGGTGGCGGTCAGGGCGGCGGGGTTGCGGTCAGGGCCGCGGGCGCTGGGGTGGCGGGCCGCGTTGCGGTCGCTGGGGTTGGTGGGCCCTGGGGTGGCGGGCGGGGCGGCGGGCGGAGAGAGCGCACCCGCTCGGACGCGACTTCACCAGATCCTGCAGTTCCGGTGGCCGCTGACCCTCCACCCGCCGCAGGCGTTCCTGCCCCGTCACTTCACCGGCAGGGCGGTGGGGGAAGCGGAACTACTATGTCAGGGGTCGTGGTTTTCTGGGAAAAGTCACGGTCGGATTGACAAGAGGGCGGGCGGTAGGCGGGACTTCCGGCCCGCAGTTCGGTCAGATGTTTCCCGGGCGTCTCCCCGCAACCTATTTGACTTCACTAGCGGGTGACGCGGCGCCGGGAAGGACTCGGACCGGACGGGAGCCCGGGGAGCAGGAGCTGCCGGTGAGGAACCCCGGGGTCCTGTGTGCTTGCGGCTGTGTTTTGAGAGGACAAACACTGAGGCTGGGATCGTGAGGAGACGGTGACTGAAGAGTGGGTCATGACAGCGAGGGAAGTGTGAAGCAGGGGCTGCGAGGCCACTGTGACCGAGGTACAGTGACAGCCGGGGGACTGTGACCCAGGTGTGGCCGTCTGTCGGGGTCTGCGCCCCGGAGCAGTAAATGCGAAGGACTCTGACCTCGAAGAGCACGAGGCAGAGGCTGCGACGGGACCATGTCCGAGTAAGTATGTGGCACTGACGACCAGGGGACTGACCACAGGGCGGTGATTCCAAGGAGACTGGTCGATGGATAGTGACTGAGGGGACTGAGCGAAGGGAACGCGAAGCAGCTACGAGGGCGCACTCACCTCCGAACAGTGACTTTGAGGGCTGACTTGGAGAAGAATGTAAGACCAGTAATTAGGGTTGTATTCCGAGGTTGGGTTTGGGTACAAGTGTGAGTGACCCGGCAGAGGTCTCAGGCAGAAAGCATACTGGTCCGGGACTAACCGGACATGAGTTTGAATTTTATGGACAACCTGTGTGGATGGGAAACTTACCACCTAGTTCCTTTCTTCATCAGTGACTAGGAACTTTGGACTAGATTAATGTCTCCCAAACTCTGAGTCCCAGTGTACTATTGGGTTGTGAAGTCAGTTCTGTGGATGGCACCTGGATAAATAGTAAACAAACCCAACCAGAATAAAATAGAAATTTTCATTGTGTTCACATAATAAGGATATTGCTTCATGAAATGGGTGGCAGTTGCGTGTTTGTAATTATGATGCAAAACGAATTTTGTACATCTTAGGGGCTAGAGAGATGGCACAGTGGTGAAGAGCACTGCCTAGTCTTGCAAAAGACCAGAGTTCAGTTTCCAGTACCCATGTTGGGCAGTTCACAACCGCCTGTAACTCCAGCTCCAGAGGGATCCAATGTCTCTGGGCTCTGTGACCACTTGGACTCACGTGTTCACACACACACACACACACACACACACACACACACTAATTAAAAATAATAAAAATAGCCGGGCGTGGTGGCGCATGCCTTTAATCCTAGCACTTGGGAGGCAGAGGCAGGCAGATCTTTGTGAGTTCAAGGCCAGCCTGGTCTACAGAGTGAGTTCCAGGACAGCTGGGACTAGAGGGAGACCCTGTCTCAAAAAGACCAAAAAAAAAAAATAATAATAATAGATCTTTGAAAAATGTATGAAGTAAAATGTAGGTAAAGTTTAAAGGTTGGATATGGTGAACCAGAACCATAATCCCAGCACTCAGGAATCTGAGGCAAGAATTTCAGTTGGAATCCAGTCTGAGAAGCTGTGGCTACATATTAAAAAAAAAAGTTTGAGAAGCAATAGATGAGATTTTTTTTCTGAGTTTTTCTTTCTGTAGTAATTGTTAGGACTAAGGTGCTGTTGGGAAGCATAGATGCAGTTAGGGACTGGGATCAGTGCTGGCGACAGGATCAAAGATTGGCTTAACTGGAGAAGGTTTCCCGGAACATGATTGAGGTGACTGGTTATAACAGGACTAAACTCAGGGTCTTTGTTGAGAGAATCGGAAATTATATTAAAATCAGGACAGTGATGTTTACAGAGGCAGTAAGGATTTAAGAGTCTGTGGCAGCCGGGCGTGGTGGCACACCCTTTAATCCTAGCACTTGGGAGGCAGAAGCAGGTGGATCTTTGTGAGTTCAAGACCAGCCTGGTCTACAGAGTGAGTTCCAGGACAGCTGGGACTACAGGGAGACCCTGTCTCGAATAGACCAAAAAAAAAAAAAGTTTGTGGCAGGAGAAACTACTAGGAATAGACATTGAGGAAGGAGAAACTTTGAGGGTAGGAACAAGAACAAGGCTTGGAAAGGGAATTGAAAACAGAAAACAGAATAAAGTAGAGATAGGGAGATAGGGCTTTCAGATTCTAGTCAGCCTTGGAGAGTCTGCAAGTAAACGGAATTGCCAGGAAAGAAATTTCGGGCTGGGCATGGTTGCACACATCTAATTGCAACACTGGAGAGGCTGAGGCAGGGGTATGGTGAGTGCCTGTATATTCAAGGTCAGTCTCAAAAAAGATTAAGAATATGATTTGGGGCCAGGGAGATGGCTCAACAGGTAAAGGCACTTTCCCCTGTTAGAAGCCTGGTAGCCTTAGTTTGATCCCCAGAACCTTCTAAAAGGTAGTTGTCCTCCCAACCTCCATGCACATTTTTTAAATTTTATTTATTTTTTTTATGTGTATGAATGTATTGTCTGCATGCAGGTCTGTGCATTCGTGTCATGCAGTGCCGAGGAGGTCAGAAGATGGTGTCGGATTCCCCTGGAACTGGAGTTAAAGATGGTTCTCAGCAGCCATGTGGGTGCAAGAGCATTCGGCGCTCTTAACTGCTAGGCCATCTCTCCAGCCCCACACTTTTTTTTTTTTTTGGAGACAGGGTCTCCCTGTAGCCCCAGCTGTCCTGGAACTCACTCTGTAGACCAGGCTGGCCTTGAACTCACAAAGATCCGAGTGCCAGGATTAAAGGTGTGCACCACCACGCCTGGCTTTTTTTTTGGGGGGGGTGAGTGCTAGGATTAAAGGCGTCCACCACCACATCAGGCTCTTCTGATTTTTTTAAGCCTGAGCTGATTTTTATGTTCCTTTTGAAGCAAACTGGTGTGGCTAGGTTTGATGGTACAGGCATGTAATCTCAGAAGTACAGAGGTAGAGACAGGAGGATCAGGAGTTCAAGGTCATGCTTGACTACACAGAAGGTTTGAGGCCAGCATAAAGAAAGCGGGCATAATGACTTAACTGATAGAGAATGAACTTTGTCTCCTCAGCCATGATTTCTCCTTGTATTAACAGGAAAGCTTTTCTTTTTCTGGGGGACCTCTTAAACAGAATGGTCTAATTATACACAGCTTCAGATTCCAAGGTCCCGGTTACATATCTGTGGTTACTATTGATTCACTCTGCGACTGTGGGAAGGATTACTTTTCACTTATTTTAGATTTAGATTTCCTCAAGAATTGAGTCGTCTCTATTTTATGCTTTGCAGACCAATTTATAGTTAAGACATGTAGTAGGCTCCAACCACACCCCCATTTTTTTCTTTTGGTTGACTCTGTTGTAACCACATGTTGAAAGTAAGCTTAGTTTGAGGCGTTCGGTGTTTCAGCTAGGATGAGTGCCAGTGAGCTAGAGAAACCCGTAGCTCTACAGGGCTGTTATATCACTCAAAATTATTTGCAAACCACTTTTGATTCAAGGGCTGCTAAAAATAGTGACGTGTGTTCTTTGCTCTACACTTGAGGCTATAATAAGTGTAGGACTCTTAAGAGAAAGAGGAGCAGGGTTTTGGGAGGGGTTACGAGTACCTTAGATATGATTATGTTTGCTTCATTTTTGGTCTCAGAACAGGGTTCTTAATCTTTTTGTGTATGATTCCTTTAGCAGTATGATGAAGCCTATGAAATCTCTTTTTAGAATAACGATTTTTTTTTCTTTTTTCTTTTCTTTTTGAGATTGTTTCATGTAGCCCAAGCTGGCCTCAGACTTGCTATATAGCCAAGGATGAGGATAACCTTGAATTCTTGATACTCGTATCTCTACCTCCCACATGCTGAGACCACAAATGTGTACCACCACACCCAGCTTAGAATAATTTTCTTATATGCAAATTAAGATACATAGACTTATAAAAGAAGTCAAGTATAAAATGCACAGAGCTTCAATAAAACATTGGCTTTGAAAAGAAAAAAAAAGTATATTACAACATAGTTATTGAAATACTTAAAATGTATGAATAACACTATACATGCCTTTTATTAACATGGTGAATAATGTTTATCTGTAGGTCTTCTTACTATAATAAGTTGTTTGGGTTTTTTTGTTTGTTTGTTTTTTTGTCTTTTTTTTTTT